>PVJH01019276.1:0-43199 GCA_004026705.1 Nesogale talazaci | reverse complement strand
TTTTGCTTTCTTTGTGTGTGATGTTCACGGCGTCCTCCCACAGCTCATCAGGTCTTCTGTAATGAGTGTTCAAATCGGGATAGACTCAGGGTCATATTTTGGCCCTCATGGACTTGCGTTCATTTTCTTCAATTTCAACCAGAACTATATGGACAATTAATGGTCTGTTCCACAGTCAGCCCCTAGCTTGCTGATTTAGATCTTCTCCATCATTTCTTCCCACAGATGCAGTCAATTCGATTTTTGTGTATTCCAACTGGAGAAATCCACGTGTAAAATAGCCTTTTTCTTTTCTTTTCTTTATGTGGCCTTTTGTATGCTAAGTATGTGCCAAACGGGTATATACTATGAATAAGTCACTGGTCATGTAAAATTCTATCATGGGGTCTCTAGTTTCTTGCTTTTGTGTTTTTCTTTTTTTGGGGGGGGGGGGCATCACTGCCCTCTGGTGGTTGTGGGAGCTACCCTGTGCTGTTCCTGAAAGCCACTGCTGGATTTGAACTGCTAAGTCCGCGAGTCGCAGTCTCGCACTCAACCACTCATGCCACCGGGACTCAGCCCAGGGATCTCTAGTTTCATTTCAATCACCAAAACCATACTTCATTTATTTTTGTGGATCTAGTTAATTAACTTTAAAATTATTTTTTATCTTAATAAATCATCTTATTGGGGGATATTACAGCTCTTATAATAATCCACACATCAATTGTATCAAGCACACATACATATATAGCTACCTTCATTTCCAAGACATTTTCTTTCTACTTGAGTCCTTGGTATCAGCTCCTCTTTTCCCCCTTCCCTTTCCTATATTCCACCCTTGTGAACCCTTGATAATTTGTAAATTATTTTCATTTTCATAGTTCACATCATCTGTTGTCCCTCTTCACCCCCGTATCTGTTGTTCGCTGCCCTCCCAGAGGGGTTATATGTCAATTATTGTGATTGGTTGCCCCTTTCTGTCTCTTATCCTCCCCCACCACTACCTTCCCCCTTCCCTCATGGGTTTATCTGTCCTGAGGGGTTTCTCTGTCCTGCATTCTGTGTGTCGAGAGCTCTTATCTGTACCAGTGTAGATGCTATGGTCAAGCCATATCTCTAAGGTAGAACTGGGGTCATGATAGTGAGGGTGGGAGGTTGGGGAGGGGGAAGTATTAAAGAACCAGAGAAATGTGTGTTTCCTTGGTGCTACACCGCACTCTGACTGACTTTTCCCTTCCTGTGACCCTTCTGTGAGAGAATGTCCAATTAAGACCATCTTTTCTAACTACTGTTCCATCATCTTTGTTTCCAACTGTTGCATCCCTATCACCAATAATTATCAATGCATCTTGATTGCGTGTTTGATCAATTTCAGACTGAAGACATTGGTAGAATTCTTCAATTTCTGCATCACTAGCTTTAGTGGTTGGTGCATAAATTGGAATGATAGTTGCGTTGAATGGATTTCCTTGTATGCGGATAGACATCATTCTATCACAGACAGCACTGTACTTCCAGTTAGTTAGATCTTGAGAAGTCCTTTTTGATCATGAATACAGTGTCATTCCTCTTGATTATGTCATCCCAGACTTAGTAAACCCTATGATTATGATTTTCTGATTCAAAATGTCCAATACCAGTCCATTTCGGCTGACTAATGTCCAGAATAGCTTCCTGGATTCCATTTCATTCTTAATGATTTCTCATTTTCCTATAGTCCTACTTCATATATTCCAAATTCCTATTGCTACTCGACACTTGCAGTTTGTAACTGTTTCTTCTGCTTTTGAGTTGTGCCCCATCAGTGAATGAAAGTCCTGAGGCTTTATTCCCACAAGCTTTGCTCCATTGACATCCTATGGTTGAGTCTTTCTCTTCTTTGGAGAGCCTTTGACTTGAGCGCCTCTTCTTCTGGCACTGTGTCTGACAAGGTTCTAGTTCTGCCCATTAGGTTTCAGGCGCTGACATGTTTCCATGTTATCCATCAGGCTCCTTCCTCTGAAGTGAGCAGCCAGCTCCTTCTTCATGGACACTCTGCTGAAACCTGTCCACCATGGGCCACCTGTGGGTGCTGGAAATGCCAGGGGCACAGCTTTCAGGATCACAGCAGCACACCGGCCCCCACGTCTCGGTGAGGCAAACAGACAGCTAAATGGTGGCCGGGGACCTTGCAGAGTGCTTAGTATGTCGAAAAACTCAGCAAGAAAACAGGTTGGACAAATAAACAAATATGTTCCAATTCTTCCTCTTAAAAAAAGAACAACAAAGAAGAGCAGGTGAAGGGTGGAAGTGGGGTGAACAGGTCACTGTGAGGGCTGGCAAAGTTGGAGGTGCAACTGGCCTAATTCCTGGCCCTACCCGACACTGCAGCACCACACCCCCTCTGCCATCCCCTGTTCTGCTCTTCCCAGGTGGTGCTAGGAAAGGGCTTGGAAGAAAGTTCTCCAAAAGGCAACAGACTCAGCAGAATCTATGGATACAGCTCTCTGTAGCCAATCCAGGGCAGCCTGTTGTCTTGTGACTTAGATGTTCTGACCCCCGATGTTGTCCCCATGACCAACTATCTCAGCAGCCCCCAGTCCTCTGCCAGGTATGGGCACCCCACTTCATGCAGTCATTAACACTCGCCTCAAAAAAGAAAAAGAAAAAGAAAAGCAGGTGTTGCCAGGGTCAAGGAAAGGGGTGTCGCTGTTGCCTAAAAAGGGCTTCTTAAATTTTTTCCACTCAACACCCCTTTTTACCCCAGAAATTTGCAACACAGCCAAGCTCTGCCAGCAACACCTTGGATTCATTATATGTTTGGTTTTGAATTAATGTTTGCATTCAGTTGCCAAAATTTTGTGACACCCCCCTCCCCCCATTTAGCCATGTGGCCTCATATGGGATGGAGACCTACGCTTTTAGAAGTATGATTCTAAATCATGGCTAAATTGGAAAAACTCAAAGACATTTGCCAGAAATCGCGGAATGGGGTTTTACACATAGGGCTGGCATTCTCGCAGTTGGCAGTTTGAAACCACCAGCGGCTCCGCGGGAGACAGACTGGGCTTTCCACTCCTGTCCACAGCCTGGGAAACACCGGGGAGGGCTGGGAAGGAGTCAGCATGCACCGGCTGGCAGTGACAGGAGGAGCCCTGGCGGTGCGGTGGGTGTGTGTTGGGTGTCTAACCTCAAGGCCGGTTGTTTGAAAATACCAAAAGAGTAGGCTGTCTACGTCCGCAGAAAGTTCCAGCCTCGGAAACTCACAGGGGCAGTTCTGCCCTCCCCGACAGGGTCCCCTGAATTAGAAGCTACTTACTCAATGCCCTTGAGTTTGTTTTTTTCTGACAGGTTGGGAACCTCAGTAAAGCGATCTCATCCCATCCCACACACCCCTCTTTAAAAAAAAAAAATGCACAAAGCAGGAACTTTCTGCAGAGATTTCAAAATGGAACCAAGAGACAGAGTGAGGCCTTGGGATCACAGACGCCAGCCTGGATTCCATTTCTGACCCTCCCTAGTGGCACAGCCTCAGACGCTGACAAACACCCAACCTCCAACCTCAGGTTTCAGTGCTTTGCATATATCAACTCTTCTGACGCCCATCACAACCACCCAACAAGGCATTGCATGTACTATTATTCCATTGTCTCGATGAGCAAGCCGAGACACAGATGTCGATTTCTTCCTCCTTTCCCGTCTCTTTCCAAGCCACACAGCACGATGAGATCTGCTGCTCTACGGCTTTCTGGCACTCTATGACAAAGCCCCCAAGAGGATAAGACCTCACAACTTCCGAATACGACTCAGGCCATGACCTGAGGGGTGGAAGACCAGGAACCAGCCAGAGTTCGCGAGTGGACAGAGGAGCAGGCTCTGGGACAGCTGTCCAGCGGCGAGGACGGGACAGGGGCACCCAGCTTATCAGTTGTGCACAGGCTAAATGAAAGGACCCCTGTTCATCACCTCTAAAGCAAGAATTTTCACCCTCTCTCATTCTTATGAAAAGAGGGCCTCTTCCCTCTCATACTCCTCTCGCCCAGGACTCCAGACTCTGCGCTTGGCCTTTAATCCCCTCCAGTCTGTCTGCTCCCACTGCTCCAGGCCCCTCTTTCTGGGTGACTCCTGCACAGACAAGCGACCTAGGGCTCAATGGAACCCCTGGGGTACCCTCCTGGGCTGTTCCAGCATCTTAGGCATATGCGTGAGGTCTGGGCAGTTTCTCCTTGAGGAGCTTCTAAAGCACAGGCTATAAAATGTATCATTTATCTCACATATAGACCCTCTCTAGGACTTCCAAGACCATAAACCTTTCTCATCTTCCTCATAGCAGCTGGTGGGTTTGAACCGCCAACCTTTCAGTTGGCTACCCAATTTGGAACCCACTGCACCACCAGGGCTCTTGGTGTAGCGGTGGGTATTTCCCCACCCTGACTTGTGGATGCTTCAAGCATACTCTATACACATAGATAATAGAGCAACTCTCACCGTCACTCATTCTGACTTGCGGCAAGTCTAGAGTAAAGAGCCCAGGTGGCATTGTGGGCTACAAACACAAGGTCAACAGTTTGAAACCTCCAGAAGCTCCACCAGGGAAAGACGAGACTTTCTACTCCAGTAAAGAGTTAGTCTTGGAAATTCACTGGGGCAGTTCTACTTGTAGGGGCACTATGAGTGCTCTGTCATCGGCTTGGGGGCTGTGAGTTTGGTTTACGGGACAGGGTAGCTCTGTCCCCGTGGGTTTCTGAGACTTCAAATCGTTCCTGGCGTACACAGCCTCATCTTTCTCTCTCAGAGTGGCCACAGAGTGGATGGTGAGTTCAAAGCCTCGACTCCGAAGTTAGTTGCTCAGTGCGTAGCCCATGAAGCCACCAAGGCTCCCTGTGCACCACAGCTATAGAAACAACTTAGACATCAGGGCTGTGCTGCTGGATTTAAAGGCTAGGGACCACAGTCTCTGAGGGCATCAGGGTCAACGGGTAAAACACAACTCATAAATCCCAAATCCAGGAGCCCCGTCTGGGGTCTTCAGAGCTGGGAGACAGCTATTGTTCTCTTCTGGCGAGTAGCATAGGGTAATGAAGAAAACCCAGGCCTCAGAAATGTGGCTTTGGATTCGGTGTCCTCCATAGGTTTAGTTTACCTTATGACAACTTAATTGACTTCTATACACCTTAAGGTTCCCACAGTGTGTAGATAGATAGATAGATACATAGATACATAGGTAGGTATAGTTATAGATATATAGATAGATAGATATCTTTGAAAGAATCAGTACACTTTCCCTCCTGCGCAAATTCTCTCTGATGGAAGAATCATGCTGCGTAACGGGTTCCTCGGTGGGAAAGGAGTTTGGAGAGGATCCAGCTGGAGTCTCTCAGTTTTCAGAGGCCCCACCAGGGTGCAGGGCGGCTAAGTAACTTGTGGAAGGACCTGTAGCAAACTTGCTAAGTGCAAAGCCTGAGCCCTGGTGGGTGGACCAGGATCTCCATGGCCCCCAAGCCCCAGGTGCCAACACCACCGCTTAAGTTATGTGCACGCTTCTTGGTGGAAATGGAACGATGAGAAGTGTTATGAGCTGTGCTAATGCAACACTGGGGATTCATCACTCTAGGTGGCAGACAACGTGGACAGGTTCAATACCATTCCCATAGCTTCCCTGGACAGAGAAAGGGAAGGGAAGAGTTCAAAGGCTCTGAGGAGGTAAACTGGCCAGGGTCACCGAACAAAGGGACAGTGAGTGCCTCTCTCCTTCCTAGAGCCCTTCCACCAGAGCCAGCATCTCCGAAACCCTTTTTCTTTGCCTCAGAGGCTCCCAACTCCAGCAGGGAACGAGTTAATGCCAATCTCTGCTGGCCTCTGCAGGTGCCATACTCTCTCACTTTAGAGAAAGAGCCCCTTAGCTGAGTCTTCAGATAATGGGAGCAGGAGAGATAACGAGCTTTCTGTGTTAATTGCAGAAGGGAAACAGGGTCTGCTTGTTGAAGGGCTTAGACAATTAACACAGCTGGGGCATGGGGCTTAGAGCCTTGGATGGGGCCTGGCCCCTGCTGTCTCCTGCCTACAAGCACAGGGATGGGGACATTATGCCAATGCCACAGCATGTGCCAGGCCAGCATACAAAGAAGTCGGCCATGCAGGGTGGAGGCTGCACCCCAAGAGAGGGCAGGGCCTGGTCGGTCTCAGGGTGGGCTGACCAGCTCTCAGGGGTTTGACAGGGACGTGGAGGGATGTCCACACTCTGTGGGGACTCAGAAGTGACAAGGACAGGAGCATAAGGTCCGTGAGTAGGACGTTAGCTCAGATCCGGAAAGAAGGGGCCGGGTCTAGCTACGATGGGGTCTGGCTTGCTGAGGGGGCATCACGGGCTGGGTCAGTTCTGCAGCCAGCAAGCTGGAGCTGTTGACCAATGTGGGATGGTTAACTGTTCACAACGACGACCTCAGTGCTATCCCTTAAGGTCACCTGTGCCCTACTTTTCCTTTTTTTTTTTTTTTAAGCTACCCAGACCAGTAAGTTTAAGTTTGGGGGATAAAGAATGTGGAGGGGGTGGGATTTGTTTGTGTGTTCTTAAAGATGCACACTGAAGATATTTACACAGCCATCTCAAGAAATGAAATCAATTATATCCCATTAAACCCTCCATAAATGCAGTTCTTCTCCCCCACCCACCCACCCACCCATCTTTCTTTCCTCCCTCCCTCCCTCCCTCCCAATATTCTGTCCCTCCCTCCTCCTCACCCACCCCATCCTCCTCGGAGTCACCAAGGTCTTGTCTTTGGGTGTATGAGCCATGTGTCTTTTTCTTTGTGTTCCCTCACAACCGTGGTGGTATTAACTGTCCATCTTTGGGAGACGGACTGAGTTTGCTACGGAGAAGGTTCTCTAGCTCTGAGCACCTCTGGCGGCGTGGCACAGCGTGCCCGTTGTGCTTGTGCAGGTGCACACTATTCCACTGTAGCGTGTGCTCCCAACTCGGGGCCAGCCCTCCTTGGTCCTGCTGACTGCCTCCAGCCCTGGGGAACCCTTCCTCCGTGAATCCCCGGGGCTTGGCCTCGGGGCTGGTCCTGGGCCTGTCACTCCTGGACTTCTCTGAGTTGGGGAGGCAGGAAGGATTGTGTAGGCGGCCTGTCCCAGGGCCTGTTGGCTCTGCTTCTGGCTGGGTTCTGGAAGTTTGGAGGGGAGGAGGTAGAATCCTGAGCCCACCCTCCCTCTCAGCTCCAGGAGGTGCCTCTGGCAGCTTGCGTCACCTGGGTGGCTCCCCGGTCATTCCAGCCCCTGTCAGACTGGCTAGCTGTGGCTCTGTGTCTATGGGTTCCTTTCTCCCTGACAAGGGGTGCTAGCAACGTCCTTCCTTGTGGGCTCCAAGCACTTCTATCTCTCAGGTTGAAAAGCTCATGGTCCAGTTCCTCCTTGGCCTGTAAAGTGGTTTTCAGACAATGTGAATTCCGTGGTCTTTTCCTCTCTACCATCAGACACCTTCCCAGCATCCTTCCAGGGGTCTCTCTTGTGCCCCCAACCCTGTCACCACATAGCAGCCTTCTCCCGTGACCCTCCGAACCTCCACTACCCATGCTACCGTGGTGACAAAAATCCAGGCCCGTTCCGATGGGGAGCAGAACGGCTCCAGTGTCTTCCTGGCTGTCACCTTTACCCACACAGACCACCAGACCTTGCTTCAGCAGCACCACTGGGAGGGCTTGAACCAGCGACCACAAGGGTAGTAGTCATACCCCAACCAGTCACACCACTCAGGGCCCAAGATACGCCGCACGTTCCCTTCCCTCTCAAAACCCGATGTGCCTTTTCTCAGGTGGGGGTATCGGGACAGCAGCCAAATTCCTCCCTCACCCCTCACCCATCCGTCCAGTGGGTCCATGTTTTTGCAGCACCTCTCAAACGTCGCCGCGTTCTCTCTCCACCACCACTATCTCTGGGAGTTTCTCACTTGGACCGTGATGCAAAGGAAAAAGCCATCACTCGGATGCCGGGTCTCCTCCCCACCTCCCTGGTCCACCCTGGGCGATGGGTGAGCAGTACAAATTCAGCAGCAGCATTTTGGCCTTACAGCACTTCAAGGGCTAGGATGCCAACAGCGTCCTCTGAGAGGCAGGCCCAGCCCTCTATTACCCCACCAGCTTCTCCTCATACCACCCCCTCCCAGGCCAAGCCTCAGCCACAGCAAACACCCGGCGGACTGCTCCAAACTCACCACTGCTGGGAGTCTGTAAGCCTGGTACATGCTGTGGGCCTGCTGGGGTGTGCTCTCCCACCGTGCCCATGCAGAAATGTGTTCATCCCTCAAAGTTCAGCTCCAATACCCCCTGTTTCTTCCGAAGCGGGCTCGGGCTCTGGGACCTCAACAGCACCATGGCGGGACTCCAGACTCCACTCTGCTCCCTCTATTCTGGGTGGGGAGAGTGACGCAGCTGCCAGCCCAGAAACAGCAATGGGCAATTTTGTTTTAAATATTAAAAGCCGTTAACAAAAGCCCCCCGCTCTAGCTAAAAGACCAGGAAAGGGGCAGCTGGGTAAGTCAGAAAACATTTCCAGATTCCAAACTTATTTGGTCTGCGACCGCCCCTTCGAAGAAAAATTACTCGGTGTCCCCTGGCAATTATACATTTTCATACCATAGCCCACCCAACCAGGATCGATGAAGTATAGGGACCTGCTTTTGTGACGACCCCCCCCCCATGGGTCCAGTGCCCCCCGGGGGTGGTATCACTCACTCTGGGAAACACTGATTTAGGCACTAACCGTTTCATTTCCGCCAAGCACAACGGAAATCCCTGCAGCTCCACCACCTCCACCTGCAAAGGCTGAGTGGGGAGCATGGCTTCGCCCATCACCAGTTGTCACGGGGCACCCCAAGGTCCTCCCAGGGATGGCGTCAGAGGAGACCAAGCAGGGAGCTGAGACTCACTCTCTCCCACCCACGAAACTGCACACGCCTGTCCACGGCCGCCACTGGGAGGTCAAACGGGGAGCCAGGACTCTCATCGGGACCGGCAGTAACAAGCCCACCCCCACGCCCACCCCACCCCACCACTGCCCCTGCCCCCCCTGCCCCTTTGGAAGCCACATGGAGAGCTGAAAGTGCCACCTGGAGACCAGCAGTAATGGAAACAACAGAACCGGGCGCGATTAGGAGGCACCGAGGGAACTTTTAGATTGGAAAACACACGCCTGAGGATACGATTCAGGGGATGAGCTCCACCACGGATCACCCATGGCAGACTCAAAGAGGCGACAACGACAGCCACCGTGAACTCACCGCAGGAGGTGTCACTGACGTCCGCGACCAGCGAGCAAGCGGCCAGAGGGCAGATGGCCTGGCCCACCCGTGACTGGAGTCTTGGCCAAAGATGAGAAAGGGCTGGAAACCCAGTCTGCGGAAGAGGGACGCAGAACTCCCTGCGTTGGGGGAGACATTTACCTACAGATTCGAGAAGCTTGTCAAACCGGAGACCGGAGAGAGACATTCACACTGTGACACACTGCTGTCAACCTTCTGCAGACCAAAGAACACAGCCCGAGAACAGCCCAAACAGCGTGAACCCTTACCTAGAGTCGGGGGGAGGCAGGGGTTAGAATGACAGAAGACTTAATGGAGGAAGCCAGGGAGGTCAGAAGGCAGAGGCACGTGCATGTGAGGGGCCAAAAACCCCGCACTGTCGACCCAGACTCCTACACCTCGTTCGTGGAAACACCCACTAGCAATAAAGGGGCCTTAGAGACAGGCTCCAGGAAGGGAGAGTCAGAGAATTTGTCATCAGCTAAAGAGGAGCTAAAGAACACCCTCTAAACTGGAACATGTTAAAGAAGGGATTCTGAAATATAAAGGAGCAAGAAAGAACATGCTAACAAAATATGCCATAGGCTCCTGAGTTTTCTAACTTACCTTTCTTTGGTGGTCGCAGCAAAAGTTATAATGCTGTCTGGAGAGGTTTCAAATGTATCTTTTTTTTTTTTTAACATTTGGGGGGGGGGCATCACTGCCTCTGGTGGTTGTGGGCGCTACCCAGTGCTGCTCCTGAGAGCCGCCGCTGGGTTTGAACCGCCAAGCCCGCGGGCGCAGTCCTGCACTCAACCACTTACGCCACCGGGGTTCAGCCTCTCAAATGTATCTTGAGGGAATAATTAAAGTCAGCTCACTATAGGCGGGGTTGGTAAAAAGATGCGAAGGCAAATCGTGTTTCTGTACTTTACTTAAACCAAAGGCATGACTAGACTAAGTGTCTCTAGGTTATGTGAGTATCATGTCATGGTGAGAGTGGGCACGCGCAAAGGCTGTACAAAGAGATACTCAGACAGATGACAGATAAGTCCAAAGTGAATTCTAAGAAGTGGTCCAGGAGCCCACTGGAAGACTTAGGGAAAAAGAAAACAATACAAGAGACTAAAAAGAGAAATTAGTACAAACAAGAGGCCGAAGAGGTCCCTGACACAGCAATCACCGAAAGACAGAAATTGGCTGCATTGAGCATGGTTCATGCTGGCTACTGGACACGGCGGACAGCCATGTGGCAGTGGGCGAAGGACAATGGAACAGCATCAGTGGAAAGCAGCTCGTGGGCAGGGAAAGGGCATCGTAGAGGCGGGTGGGCAGGCGGCCAGGGGAGATGAGATGGAGTCGGCCAGGGTCACACACAGGGAGGTGAGCCGCAGAGTCAGAAACCATCAGCTGCTCCCTGGGAGAAAGGGGAAGCTTTCTGTGCTTGTCCAGAGTTCCCATGGTGGAAACCCACGGAGACGGGTCTGCCATGTCCCATGGGGATGCTGTAAGCAGAATTGGCTCCGCAGCAGTGAGCCGAGGAAGTGCACATTACATTGGGACCAGGAGTTCACAAGTGACTCTGAAGATGGCGCCTCTGCCTCTCTCTAGCTTCCTGTCTCTGCTCCTCTCCCCCACTACATCCCAAGCCCATGGCTACCCAAGCCTTTGCTGGGCATGTGCAGATCTGAGAGAGGTGACATCACTCCAAACCATGCCATCGGCATCAAAAAGCACAGTGAAGCCGGGAGATGCTCCCTTCCAAGGAAGTCATTGCGGGGTCGGTGGCTTTTAGGCAAAAGCCTGGGCAGTAGGTAGCTTTTCTCTCTCCTTGCCCTCAGGGTGGGGGTGGGGTGGGGTAGCTGGACTGACTTTCACTATTCCCGGCCTCCCACAGTCCCTGAATGGGGCAGTGAAGAGGAGAGGTGCAGCATGCGTCGAGGGTTTCCTGCCCTGAGTCAGAGACACTGAGTCTGTGCGGATGACCAAGGGAGAGTCAGGACTCACACCACTGGTGACGAAAGAGGTGCAGTGGCAGCGCTTTCTAGTGGGTGCAGAGATGGTCTGAGCAGGCGTTTGTGGAGGGCGTGAAGAACTACAGCTAGCCACCACCTCCCGTGGAACCCATAGGTGCTCTGCCCTGGTGGGTGGTGCGGTGGGTTAAGTATTGGGAGGCTAACCACAAGGTCAGTGGCTCAAACCCATCAACTGCTCCTCCGGAGGAAGATGAGGCTAGCTTCTCCCATAAAGGGTTACGATTTCAGACACCCCAAGAGCCTGTCCCCTCTATCCTGGAGGGTTGCCATCCAGGGTTTGGTTTTCGTCTTACATTGTATGATGACAGTACCTGGCTTATCTTTGTGAGCTGGTGAGTCCCCTGAGGAGAGTGTCCTCCCCAGTGTCCTGCCCAAGTCCCCTACACTGAAGATTGCTTTTAAATAGACAAATGCTGAACTTTGGGGCCAGGCACCCATGGGCTGACTACATTGGGTATTTGGGGGACAACTGATACATATTTTTAAATGTATTTAACGTCTTTAATAATATAGAAAAAATTTCAAGGAAGGCATAGAAGATGTAAAGCACATCCCTTCACTAATACTAGCCAGTGATTCTCTGTCTTTGTGTATCCGGCTAGACTGAGTGTGTGGTTCTGCATACGTATACACCTCCACAGCCGGCAAATGGATTCCAACTCCACTGGCCCTGCGGGACAGAGCAGAACTGGCCCCGAGCCTTTCTCAGGCTATAATCTTTACAGGAGCAGACTACCTCGTCTTTCTCCTGAGAAGCAACCGGTGGGTTCGAACTGCCAACCTTTTGGTTAGCAGCTGAGTGATTAACCATGAACGAGGGAGCTTCAAAAATTTCATGGGAAACAGAATCAAGATGCCATGGAATTTTCCCAAAAATGTTTAAAAGTTTCCCAGTGCACATAGACACAGGAGCCTTGGTGTCCTAGTGAGTTACGCACTGGTCCGTTGAGCTCAGGGTCCGCGGTTTGAAAACTCCAGCTGCTCTGTGGGATAATGATGAGTCATGGTACCCCGGGAAGAGCTCCCGTCTTAAAAACCCACAGGGACGGTTCCACCCTGTCCTACAGAGTTGGTGTGAGCCCGAACGGGTTCATCGCAGTGAGACTGGGTAGAGATGATGCTGGCTGCATGAACGGCAGTGGGACTGTGGAGAGATGATGCTGACTGCCTGCTCTTGGCTGTGCCTCTGCCTCCATGTTGGCTTCCCCCTCACCATTCCTTCCCCCTTTTCCTTCCATTGCTCTCCTGGGGAATCATTACGAGCAACCATCAGGGCAGCCAGCATGGCGGGAATTCATTCAAGTCCACTTTCTTATTCTTATTGGTGTCTGGGTCTTGTGTTATCTCATCAACCAGCAAGGAACCCAGTTGGAACGAGAGGAATTAATGTATGTTCTCTTGACCTATTACCTCGTTTAATCCTCCCAAGAACCCAAGGAGGCAAGTACTGTATTATTTACTTTATTATTTTCATTTTACAGATGAATCAACGTAGGCTCCGGGAAGTTACACAACCTGCATAAGGTTACATGGCCACACAGCTAGCGTGTGTTAACTAGAATGTGAAGTTGGAGAACTGCCTACTGGGGGCTGCACTGGGCTCATTAGACACCAGGTGGGCTTCAGGGCTGGGTCAGAGTAGCTGGAGGCTGGGAAACAAGTGTTCACCCCAGTGCAATGGGGCTGACTCAGCCTTGCACCTGCTGCCTCCTGGGAAATGTCACTTCTCAGGCTGCCGGGGCCGAGCACTGGCAGGCCAGCTGCTGAGCGGCTCCGGCCTTCCTGTGGCCGTGCTGCAGGGCAACTACATCCGGTGCCAACTACAAGGGAAGGAGGCGCAGCTGGCTGGCTTGGAGTAGAGGACCACTTGAGCCATCCCCGTCATTAGGGAGGGCTGTGACAAGACTGACTGGGTGGGGAAGGGCTGGCAGAGAAGGCAAGTGGGAGAAGTGAGTGCTCGCCATTCACCATCAGCCACGGTCCCAGGAAGAGGCCGTCCAAAGCAGGCGCGGCGAGGCAGGAGTTGCAGGGACAAAGGAACAAATCCAAAGATTCGTCTTCCTCCCTCTTCCCCAACCTTCTTCGTCGCCCCCACCCCCTCCCCTCGACAGCGTCATCCAGGCTGTCTAGCCCAGGCGGCACATTCCTCAGGGACAGGCCCCTTGCCTGTGTGCCTTGCATTTTTAGCCTGACCGACACAAATCAACATTACGTCAGGGCCACAAAGATTTGATCATGTAGTTCCAAGGGATGGACTCTTGCATGGAATCCCCCGGACAAAGACAGCCCCCTGGGCGAGCTGGCCATCTGGACACACCGCACCTGGCTCCAATGTCCACGGAAGAAAGGTGGACAGGGGTGGGGGGACTTGGAGGAGTAGGGCCGGCCAGCCAGCCTGGGAGAAGATGGCTACCCCAGGGCGTGGACTTAAGCAAGGAGCATCTCACTGTTCTGGAAGAGGGCAGAAGCAAAGACCCTGCTCTGCCCCCCACGACACAGTTCAAAGGCGCCTCCTTGAGTCTCAGTGACTTTTTGTAGGAGGTGGGGCTGCTGAGGCTGTCTTTGTTTCACAGAGGACACCAATCTAAGAACAGTGAGGACCGAGTTCAAGTCGAAGTGCTGGAGTTGCCCTTCCACACAGCTCTCCAGCGCCCCAGTCCTGGTGGCGAGACTGTTCTGGCAGCCAGAGCCAGCCACAGGGGGCCAAGCCATAAGCCTCTGCCCTGAAGTGTCCTCATATCCCTGCCATCCAGTCTCCTCACCCCCCCATCACGAATCACACAGTCCTCCCTGTTTCTAGTCACCGCCCTTAACCTGGAGCAGTTTGAATAAAAAGCACTCTTGGCCCAGGGGCTTTTGCCAGGAAGATGCGCTCTGAATGTCAATGTTAGGAGGGAGGAATGAACTGCTAACAATTCCCCGTGAGGCATCCTGCCCAGCAGATCTCCCCTCACCACCTAACCGCTGTCCCAGGATGTCATTAGCACATCCAGAACAGCTCTCCATTTCCAACTGTTCGTGGCCTTCCCTGAGACAAAGAGCCCCACACTTTGCCATTAGAGCTTTATACCTCCACGATTGTCTGCTGAGTACCCAGTCCTACGTCACCTCACTTTAATAGTGGGGTAAACGAAACCAAATGAGGATGGGAAACTGGCTGCAAAAGAGAAAAGAGAAAAGTCAGAAGGCTCCATAGACTCTTTGAGGAACAAAGAGGAGCTCTGAAGGAGTAGTGGTTTCACACGTTGAACAGCAACCTTCAAGGTTCGAAACCACCAGCTGCTGCTCCATGGGAGAAAGACAGGGCTTCCTACTCCTGCAAAGAGTTAGAGACTTGGAAACCCCACAGGGGCAGTTCCCCCTGTCCGATCGGGTCGCTGTGGGTCAGTTCAACTTGGTGGCACGGATTTGTTTCAGAGGTAAAACAGAAGGCCCAGGCAGATCCCCCAGTTCTGAGAGGTGGGTAACGGAGGGGATCCCGCAGGTCTTCGTTAACACTACTGCTTTCCCACGGACAGAGACGCGAGGCCAGATCCACAGAGCTCACTCGGGGATCTTTCATCTGTGAGTGTATCCTGGGGTCGGGGGTTGGCTCCACTCAAATGCTGAGGAACTTGGACAGCAGGGTCCAGTTGCGCCCAACGCACACACGCAGACGGAGGATGCTCCACTCCCGGTCTGCAGGTACACTGAGCCCAGACAACCCAGGAGAGGGAGCTAGCCTTTCCTGATCCAGCACCTCCTGAATTGTGTCCTGAGTCCCTGGGTGGTGCACACGTAGCATTTTCACGCTGGGCTGCCAACCTGAAGGTCGGAGGTTCAAGTCCACCTGGGGTTGTTTTAGAAGATACGCCTGGTAGTCCGCTTCTAAAAATTCAGGAGTGAGAAGTCCTGGCGCCACAGTGGGTGACAACTGGTTTGGCTTTGGCTTCCAGCTCTGTGGCAGAACCCTGGGTCCTCTCATACTGGTGATCGGGCCACTCTTCTGACCAGCCTCCAAGGCAGGCCTCCGCACTGATGAAAACGAAGCTGACAGCGGTCAGCTGCCCATCACAATGCCAGTGTGTTGGGTAGGGTTTGGTTTAACAGCTTTGGCTTGGCTCTAGTGTCCAGGACTATCAGTCAAGCTCAGACCAAGGCCCTTGGGCAAGGAGTCTTCCCTGTAGTCCCCCTTGCTAGTGCAAGGATCCAGGAATGTCTAAGGGAATCCCCTCAAACCAAAGCCCACTGCCATTGGTCAGTTCTCACTCACAGAGATCCTGTGGCGAGTATTCGGGAGTGTAGTATCTGTCTTTATGGAACAGACGGTCCCATCTTTCTCCCACAGAGTACCAGATCAGGTCCCCAGCACTCCTGGGTGTCCCCTTAGCTCACTACTTATCCCGGCTCCTCCTCTTGTTCTAAATCAATAGCCTCCAGAATCAAAACCATCAGCCCCCCGCTGGGCTGATACAGCTCTGGGCAGGGACGCAGGGCCATGGGCACCTCCACCCAGGAGCGTGAAGCACGGAGGGAGCGGAAATGGGTGCCCAGCTTCAAGGAAGCTCAGGAAATGCATGGGCTTTGTTGCCTTGGCAACGGGCAGCCAGGGTCAGAGTGAGAACGGAGGCAGCTGCAGGGCTGGTAGAAGAAAGGAGGCCAGCGCGTGTGGGGCCCAGGCTCCACGATGGAGAACCCTGGGCTCTGAGAGCAGGCTCCACTCTGAGCCAGGTACAAGTTTCTTCTGAGGAAAGGGCGGGGGGGGGGAGGCTGCACTGAGCTTCACCCCTACCCTAGTCAGCTCTGGGAACCAGGTGAGGCCCTAAGGGTGCCAGGCAAGTGACACCGGCCCTGCCTGATGTTTCCACCATGCACACACCTGATCCTGGCTCCCTCAGGACAGATATCCTGAGAACAGGCCTCTTCCACTGGCTGGCTAGCTGGGTCCTTGCAAAACGCAGGCTGGGCTTCCAGAAGGGAGAGGGGAGGACCTGGGCTCTACAGGCTGATTGTCTGAAAGCTGATACCTGGCCTGTCTTTGAGAGCACCTCTGGGTGACTTGAACTTCTCACCTGTGGGTTGCCAGCCAAGTGTATTAACCATCTGCACCGTCGGAGAGAAGCTGACTGCAGAGCTATCCCTGCCTGGCTTGGTCCTGGTTGCTACCTGGCTCTGGGTTTGCTGAGCCTCAGCAAGAGCAGGGGAGGCACAGGCACAGGGGGCATGTGGGCCGTGGGCACCGACAAAGCAGGGAGGGTTCCGCCTTTCCTCCACCTTGTGCCAGCCTTTCTGTTGTCTGGGAGCCCTGCCAATGTCATGGTTAAGCGCTGGGCGGCACCCTCCATGTGGCTTGTTGTGATTGAACTACAGAATATTATGGCATCTGTATGAGCTCCTGATAACATGTTTTTAAAAAATAAAATAGATAAACATGCATACATCCTGGTTGGTCACCCAAATGGTCAGTGCTTCAAACCTGGCAGCTGCTCGGTGGGAGAAAGAGGGGGTGTTTGCTGTGGGGAAGATCTGCAGCCTCAGAACTCCTCTGGGACAGTGCTCTTCTGTCCCACGGGGTCACTAGGAGTCTGGGTCCACCCCTCTGTCAGGAGCTTGTGTGGGTGCTTCTCGGGTCGCTTTCATGAGGGCACCACCAAAGAGCCAGGGATAAAGACCGATAGTCATCATTATTCATCAGACATGAAGTGTCTGTGATGATGGACAGGGTACCAAAGTCCTCTCCCATGCGGTACCTGATCTCCACCCTAATACTGTGAGCGCCCCACAGAGAGGGGAGCCTCTCTCTTACCTCCCCAGGTCAAACCTGTGCCTGAGAAGGAAACGAATTTGTCCAAGGCCCCACAGTTAGCTCGAAACCAACGAGCTGGGTTTCTGCCTTGAAGCCTTTTTGTTCTTTCTGGCCGAAGTCTTAGGAGTGGAGCTAAGAGGACTGTCGCGACACTACCAGCTCGAGCTCAGTGCCACTGAGTGGACGTGGACACATTGCCACCTTATAGGACAGGGTAGCACTGCCCCTGGGGGTTTCTGAGACTGTCACTGCTCACAGGAGTAAGAAACTCAGTCTGTCTCCCGCAGAGAGAGGCCGGCGGTGTCAAACTGCTGACCTTTCGTTTTGTAGCCCCATAGGTAATCACTATGCCACCAGGACGCCAGGACGTACTATGGACTCTCTAACACTTTCTTTCTAAGGGTGCTTCAGTCCACGACAGCACCCCTCTTTGCATTTGACACCCCCCTGCAAGAGGGTTCACGGACATGGGCAGGTCCTCGCATCTCGACACCTTTCTTAGATAATTCTGAAAAAGAAGACAGACTGGATCATTTAGAATGTCCTCCACCAGGCCCAGGAGGCTCGGGTGGCCTTGTGATGAAAGTCTCAACAGGCAGATGGAACGCACCTGGCGACGTACCTCATGTGTAGTCCCTACCCCTGGTGCTATGGTGCTGAACAAGGTTCAGGGAAGCTTCCAGTCTCAAAAGGAGTCCTGGTGGCACAGTGGGGATCCACCGGGCTTTGATCGTCCAGGTCAGCAGTTTGAAACCACCAGCTGCTCCTCAGGAGGAAGAGGAGGCTTTATACTCCCAGAAAAGAGTTTCAGTCTCAGAAACCCACAGAACAGGGTAGAAACACTTCTACCCTGCCTGACAGGCTCACTCTGCATCAGCCATCGACTCCATGTCTGCTGCCAGACTCGTCCACTCTCAAATGGACTGGCAATTAACCTCCTCCGAATATCTGCCGGCAGCCGTGGCGACCCTGGGTCACCATGATCTGATCCACAACCAATCCTGAGAAGGCCCTGGGCAGCTAGGTGGGATGGGGCCTCTGGGAGTCCACCCACATCACCCAGCAGCAGCAGCAGCAGCAGCAGCACAGGAGGCCCGCTTCAAGGACCGCAGCAGCGTGTCTGCACCAAGGAGACCGGGTTGTCAGCCTCAGGGGTCCATGCTACCCTTTGAGTCCCCCTGGGGTTGTGTCAACACGTGTGTGCCCACCCCCACCCGAGAGACCCCTGGAGTTGCTTGCTTCAAGAACTACTGAAGGGGATGCTAATTTTGGACTTCAAAGTCTTCCATAAATCAAAGCTAGGCCCCGGGCCAAGCACAGCATCCGAGGAGTTAACCCTGTAGCTGTGAGCTCCTGCAGTTTCAGGCATTTGGGCTGCCTCCCTCCCTCAGAACCAGGCTGCCACTGGAGATCAACCACAGCCAGCCAGGACCATGCTAAGCAGAGGACCAGAGGGTGGGGAACCAGTGCAGGGCGGAAACCCCGGGGGTCCTGCTAACAGGAAGTGGGGGGGGGGGGCGGGCGGGTGGGGGAGGAATTCTGGAGCTCAGGCTACCTTGATCTGCACAGCTGTCCTGGCTCAACCCATCCATTTTGACTTTTCAGTCCCCCCTAAGTCTACCATTCTAGCTCAGTGACCTAGAGGGAGCACCCGAAACTTCCGTGGGAGCGTGAGGCACACCTGACCTTCCAGACCAAATAGGATCCCTAAGGACCCAGAATTCCCTGCCAGGCAGAAGCCCCCTTCAGAAGACCAGCGTCTATGGACGGCAGATGCCCACATCGACTGACTGCCCTGCCTTGTGGAATCCTTGTGATAACTTTGGGAGGCAGGCATGGCTAGAGATTCTGTCTCCCAGAGGAGGAAACTGAGGCCCAAGGAGAAAAAACAAGCTCCCCAAGATGTTGTGGTCATTGTTGTTAGCCCAGGCCTGCACCCTCTTCACCGCTGGTGCTCTGCTAGCCCACCGATACACCCACTGTCTATGCATCCTGTCAAAGGTCCTTCTCGATCTTCCTGCCCTTCTCCAGGCTCAGGTCTCTCCTGACAACATGGCCAAAGTCTAGCCCTCTTTACCTCTCACGAGCATACTGGCTGGACTTCTTCCAAGGCAGATCTGTTTGTTCTTTAGGCAGCCCATGTGGTTTGTTTTGCACATTCCCCACTTTAGTTGGGGGTGCATTCTGAGGGAGCCCAAACATTCACCAATGAGTGGAAGTCACACCCATGAAAAATTATGTACCCAGAAACTCTGGAACAGCAGTCAAGACCCCTTTGGGGATCAGACGACCGTTTCACTGGGGCTGCCTAATTCATAACAGTAGCAAAATGACAGCATTGAAGTTGCAACCCAAATAATTTTATGGGACTGAACCCCGGTGGCGTAGTGGTTGTGCGTGGGACTGCGGCCCACTGGGACTGCGGCCCACTGGGACGGAGGTTCAATTCCAGCAGTGGGGCGGGGCCTCCTACTCCCACCACCGGAGGGCAGTGATGCCAAAAAAAAGCAATAATCATTTTATGGATTGGGAACCAATCCCCCAATTCCCCAATCCATGGGGGAACCAAGCATGAGGAACTGTATGACAGGGTCAAGACATTAGGAAGGTTGAGAACCGCTGGTCTAGGAGCTCAGACTGTCCACACATGAAATGAGATGAAGGGCCTGTCCGGGGTTTTCCCCAGTCACCGAGATGTCAGGCTGGATGTGCACCATGGGGACGTTCAAGAGCCTGACGATCTGGTCGGGGTGTAGATAGAGAGTACAGAGTAGAGGGGCAGTTAAGGTTCTTTCCAACTCCATCATCCAAACGCATCGATTCTGCTCAAGGTGTGGACCTGCCCACGTCTGCCTGGGGCCACTCTGCAGCCAGTGTGCTTGTGGGACTGCCCAGAAGCTGTGCTTGGGCCTACCCAGGCATGCCATCTCTCAGGACTCAACGGACACACACGTGTCATCTGACAGCCAACTAGAAAGCACCCGTAGGAGATGGTAGTAGGTAGGGGAGTGCGGAAACTGTGTAAACAATTGGGCTTGGAGCATGATTGGAAGCAGACAGGCCAGGGTTCAGGCTTCTGGGATCGACGCCCCAGAGCTGCCCACCCGAAACTGCCAAAGAGGGACAAGAGGAGCTGCCGCAAGACTGCCTCCTGCTCCGTGGCACCCCAGCCCTTCGAAGCAGGCGCCACAACAGTGGAGCTTCTGCCTCTGCCGCCGCTCTGAGGTTCTCAGTGCACGGGCCTTGCTCTGGGCCACTTTCCCTCCCCAGGCCCCATTGTCTCCCTTCTCTTTGTCAGCTCGGGATGCCCACACTCCTCCCCTATGCTCCCAGTCACCTCTGGGTGACTCCCATCTCCATCCGTTTGCCTATTCTCAATCGTGCGCAGTGAGATGATACCCCATGTGTCCTTGTCTTGGACACCAGCTTGGTGGCACCCTGATATTTGAGAACAGATGTCAGCAGCTGCAATTTTCATCTCCCTGGGCCTCTGGAGGCCCTTAGACAGAGACCCCTGTGTCTACACAGATTCGGATGATCACCCCCCACCCCAGGAACCAAACACCACCTCATAGGAGCCCTCGCGGTGTAGTGGTTCGAAACCACCAACCACTCCTTGGGAGAACGTCGTGGGTCTCTGCTCCTGTAAGAGTCAGTCTCAGAAACCCACAGAGGTCGTGCTGCCCTGTCCTAGGGAGTCACTCTGAGACCCTCAGTAACACTGGCTGAATGACTGCACGGATCCCGGAGAAGCCTCCTGGAACCATTGGGTCAGGAGCATACTCAGCTAATAATAGTAAGGTTGGGGGTTCAAGTCTACCCAGATGTACGTTGGAAGACAGGTCTACAACCTATTCCAGAAAAGTCAGCCATTAGTAATGGACCCCGGGTGGGGCGGTGGTTATGCATGGGGCGATGATCCAAACTGCCGGGAAAGACTGGGTTTTCTGCTCCCATGGACAGCGGCAGCCTCGGGAACCCACAGGGGTCACAGTGAGTCAGAAGTGAGAGTGTGGGAAGAGTGTCATAGTGCAGTTCTGCTGCGACACACAGGGCTCCACCCTGGTCAGCGTCGGAGAGGACAGGAGGCCCTTGGTGACGGCAGGGCAGCAGCAGAGCTCAGTAGAACCGGCAGGCAGGGCTGAGTCCCAGTCCCTTGTCAGCTTCCATCTCTGAGCAGAGTGCAGGGCAGACTCCATGTGGCTCTGCCCCTGAGTCCAGCAGGCGTGGCTTTCCTCCTCCAGGGCAGGCCATGCAGGGACCCATCTGCAGGGCGAGGTCCCCACAGCCCTGCCTGTGCCTGTGGAGAGCTGCAGCAGAAAGAACAACAGAGCCAACCACCCTTGAGTCAACAGAAGCTGGTTCCC
The DNA here is from genome assembly GCA_004026705.1 of Nesogale talazaci. Classification (NCBI taxonomy): domain Eukaryota; kingdom Metazoa; phylum Chordata; class Mammalia; order Afrosoricida; family Tenrecidae; genus Nesogale; species Nesogale talazaci. The sequence continues at coordinate 21,773 of PVJH01019276.1, read as the reverse complement.
GTGGGCCGGGCGGGGATGTTTGTCGGCTCCCCCCTGCAGCTCATGGCCTTCCCAGGGCAGGAAAGAGCAGGGATGCTGATCAGATCCCAATCAGAGTCCGTGGAGAGCATGTGGTCACCTCTCTGTCCCCTTGACTGGGGCGGGGGAGGGGGCAGCCTCGTCCAAAACAGCCCTGCGGAAGCCATTGCCCTCTGGGAGGGAGTGACGGGTGCACAGAGATCACAGCTAGTTAAGCAAATGGTGGTAAGGCCATGTGACATACAGACGTGTGTGCACATAAGCTTATGACTATAGATCACTGAAGGAGCCCTGGTGGCGTCCTGGTTATGCATTGGGCTTCTAACTGTGAGGTCACTAGTTCGAAACTACCAACCGCTCTGGGGGAGAAAGACAGAACTATCTACCCCCATCGACAGTGACCGTCTCAGACACCCACAGGGACAGTTCCACCCTGAGCTCTAGGGCGTGGGGAGTCAGCGTGGACTCAGTGGTGGGAAGGGATATAGATGAGGACAGGGTGATCACAATAAAATAAAGAACTGAGCGAGGGAGACCATGGGGGCTCCCTGGGTGCCCTGTGGAGAAGCAGGTAGGGAGCAGGTCCCTGGAACAGAATGGGGTGGAGTCGAAGCTGCTACACCTTCATCTGTGGGCTGTGGGGACGGTTTCCTGGGAAGGGAAGGTCACGTCTCTCCTGGGACCCTGAAGGAGGGCAGGGCATGTGGGGAGGAATCTGGATGGGTGGGGGTGGGGACTCTGGAGAGGGGCAGCTGGGATTTAAAGAAAGGGCTGCCTGGAGCCTTGACACGCTAAAGGGTGGCTGCATCTCAGGCGGGTCTTTTGAAGAAAAGGTTGCGTGGGAGGGGCAAGACAGTGGTGCACTTGGTGTTCATCTCTGCTGCAGTGTGGTGACTGGGGCGGGGTGGGGGGTGGGCAAGTTCCTGGCCTGAAGCCACAAGGGCCCTGCAGGTCAAACCCACCTCATTAAGTGGCCCCGGGGCCCTGCCTTTGATTGCGTGGGCCTTGGTTTCCCCCAAGAGGCAGGCACTGGGGGACAACCCTTCCATTATCCTCAGGTCCCAGGGGCTCTCCTAATAAAAATGATTGTAAAACGCTTTGCAAACAGCGACGCTGCCTCACAACAGAGGCGATTCTTTCCCACAGAGGGGGCTCAGTTCCTACAGGAATCTGTTCGGAGCCTCTCGGCCATCCAAAGAAGGGACCTTACTGTTCCCTTGCTATCCCAGTGAATGCCGAGTCCTGGGGAGAGCCATGGGCCGGGCTCCATGCCTGCTGCTGGCAGCCCCCGTTGCACAGCACAAGGGAGACTTTGTGTGACTGTCAGGCCTGGGCCTGGAGCTGCCAAGGGCCGAGTCAGAGGACGGTGAGGCACAGGGGCAGGGTGACCACTGTGCGTCCAACCGGCCAGCTTCCAACTTGGAGCATGCATCCACGGCTCCCAGGAAGGAAGCACCTCGTGGTGCACGTGATCATGCAGGTAGGCGGCAGGCACCGACTCTTGGTCGAGCACTTACCGTGTGCCAGTCTCTGAACATGCACTGCCTCATCCGAGTCTCTCCGTGGCGATGGCAGGGGCAGAATAATGAATGCAAAGCAAACCCACTGTCACCCATTCCAACTCACGGTAGCCCCGTGGGTTTCTGTGGGAAGATGGTGGTGAATTCAAACTGCTGACGCTGGGGTTTGCAAACCAATCTGAAATCCTCTCTGCCGTCAGATTCTGCAGGAGCAAGAGGTCCAGGCCCTAGTGAAAAGCCTGTCTGGCATCGTGGGTCAGGGGTTGGATTGCATGTCTGCAAAAGAAGCATTGGTTTCCTGAGACTGAAGCCCCATTTGGGCTCTTTGTAGTGTAGTTCTCAGTTTTAACTTTTTGAGGTATGGAGAGAGAGAACCTACCCTTTTGTATGGGGTCGCTATTAACTGGAGTCCCCTTAGTGGCAGTGAATGAGGGAATGAATGAACAAACTGCCCAGAGACTAAATCCCTGTTCATGACAGTCACCCACGGGCGGTACAGCTGCTTTAGCAGCATGAAGGCAGGCAGACAGGCGGCAAAAGAGATTTTGCAGAAGCGACTAAGGTGAAGGATGTTGAGGTGGGGAGCTCCCCCTGAACGTCCTAGGTGGACCCAATCTCCCTGCCAGAGTCCACAAAAGCAGAGAGCCTCTCCCGCCTACAGAGAACCAAAACACCGGCCACCGGGAGGAGAACTCTGTCTGCAGTGGCTGGTGGACTAAGGAACATGAGGGGCCTCCAAAGGTGATCAAGGCCATGTGGGAGCTCTGGCCTCCAGAAGTGTCCGATGGTAAGTTGGCATTGAGTTGCAGTCGCGTAGGGAATAAGGACATTTCCCCTTTACAAGTGAGGGCCCTGAGGTTCCCAAAGGATGCCGGGTGGAGCTCAGACTTACGCTTCATCCCACCAATACAAGCAGACTGCCCACTGGAAGCCAGAACCTGTGCAGAGCCCCGAGGCATTTGAGGCTGAGGAGAGGCCCGTTCAACCCTGCCATCTCAGACCCACCACAGAAGAGGGGTCAGCATACAGAGATGGGTTTTCTCAGTCTAGAAGGCTCGCCGTCTGAATTCAGGAGCTGGGTTCTAAAAGAAGGCGTCCTCTGTCCCACTCTGGGGGGTGAGCTTTGTCTTCAGTTTCTGCTCCTTGGCCCCTTGGAGTTCACCGCCTGGTTTGCTAGCCATCTTCCCATGCGGTTTGCTTTCCTCCTTCTAGATCTTGAAAGAGCTTCCCTACAGACGAGCAATGTACTGCCACTGCTCCACTAACATAACAAGGAAAACCCACCCCAAAGTAACTATGACCCCCAAGATAGGGGTCTGGGCTTGCAACACACATTTGGGGGGCTCACAATTCAATTAACAGCCACCTGTCTGCCAGCAGAGCTTGCACTCATCATTACCAACCCACACACACTCACCACACACACACACACATACTCATTATCACACAGATACACACTTACATACACACATTCATCACCAGCACACACACATTCACACACTCACCACACACACACACACACACACACACACACACACACACACAGCTCTTTTGTTGGAAGGGGGGTATCACTGCCCTCTGGTGGAGTGGGAGGCCCAGCTTTGCTCTTGGAGAGCTGCTGCTGGATCTGAATGGCCAAACCAGTGGGCCGCAGTCCCGCACACAACCACTACGCCACCAGAGCTCAGCCTAAACACAGCTCTTTCACCTGGTGAAAAGTTCACAAAAATACACATTCTGCTCAGGCAGGGAAACTGAGGCTCAGAGAAGTGCCGGGTCAGGCCTGGAGCATGGTGGGAGCGCTCCCTCCAGCCATGGATTCCAGACTCAGGACCTTATCCCACTTTTCAGGCCTTGAAGAGTTTGGTGGTCTGACCTGCTGGGTCTGTGGGTTCTGCAAGTAGACACCTGGGTGCTACTTGCACCCACCCGTGTTCTCCTCCAGCTGCACGTGCCCCAACCCACTGCCAGCCAGCCATCTGACTCACAGTGACCCTAGTCCAGTGGCTGTCATCTTTATGAGAACAGAGAATCTCAATTTTCTTTTTTTGTTTGTTTTGTTTTGTTTTGGGGGCATGACTGCCCTCTGGTGGTGCGAGTAGGAGTCCCAGCCTTGCTGCTGGATTTGAACCTCCAACCCAGTGGGCCGCAGTTCCGTGCACAGCCACCGGGGCTCCGCCCGAATCTCAATTTTCTCTGGGAGAGTTGCAGCTCACAACTCCATCAGAACTCCCTTGCACAAGCAGAGAAGGGGGATGTGCAGAGGCAGCACTCGGCTGGCTCAGTGAGCATTATCTACATTCTCTGACTGTCCAGCCACCTCCTAATTAGCCTGTCACTTCCCCAAGGACCCCAGCCGTGTCACATCCTTCCTTAGGACTTTACCACAAGACCAGGACAGCTCAATCCAGGGTCCCTGGCCACGCTGAATAACTATAGCTGTTCATTTGGACAAAGGCTGTTTACAAAGCACTTCCCCACGCATTACCTCACTGCTTGCTCTGCTCACCACCCGGAGCTGCGATCATTTCTGAATCGGAAACGGATGTTGTCAACTGATGCTCAGAGTTGTTTCATGAGTTGTCTGGGACCATCCAGCTGCAGAGAGTCCAGGCTTTCAATGAAGGTACAGGCTTCAGAGCCCAGCTCCCAGGTGGGGGACCCACTGGTTCCTTATGGACAAATTACGGACAGGAGCTGCCCTGCCTCTCTGTCTGCTCCTGCCGGCCCTGCTCACTTGCAGCCCCGGAGAGAGTAGGAAGAGCCCAGTGTCCTCCATGGAGCTCAGAGAGAACGAGATGACCATTAGTCGGCTGTGCATTCCCAGAATGACCTGTTGCGGACGGTGCCTGAAGCCCCACCAGAGGGGACTCTGGGGCTTCCAGAAAGCAGTTTTAAAAAGGGACCTGTCCCTCACACAGGTGACTGGAGGAGTAGCGTCCTCACCTTCCCAGGGAGACCCAGGTCCAGTCCCAGCCAATGTGCCTCGTGACTGTCAGTGGAGGTTTATGCGTGGATGGGATGACTGACCGGCCTCAGCAGAGCTTCCAGGCTGAGGGGGCCTAGGACAAAAGGCCTGGCGATCGACTTCTGAACATCAGTCAATGAAATCCCCCAACCACAACAATCTGATCCATTATGAGTGTGGGGGATGGGGCCAGACCGGGCATCATGACATTCCCTCAGCAAGCAGTCATCATGACTCTGGTTGAGTCCATGAAAACCAGCAACAGATTCCCCTGCCAGCTGAGCGAGGTGGAAGGGGCCCAGCACCCTGCCCGCCCAGGCCCAGTCCCCCTGGCCTCAGGTGGCCCAGGATGCTGAAGGGCTGCTGTGATGAAGTGGAGGGTCTTTACCCATCTCAGCCAACCCCACCTCTGACTTCCAAATGCCTCCACCTGAGAAGCACCTCCCCCAGCAAGGACCCAGCATCAAAGTCTGGGGCATACCTTGACCTTGGTAAAAGGCCTTCAGGGCCAGCCAAGAGTGTGACACGATCTGCCCTCCTGGGCCCATCAGCCGGTCTCAAACCGAATCTCCTCGCACTCCTGGGTCTCTTTTGTCCCTGCCGCTGGACATCGGACATCCCCCCACGCCCCAGCAGCGTTACCGCCGAAGGGCCAGTCTGACTTGCAGGGTGCTCCCAGCCCGATGGTCTCCCTCTACTCGCTAACCTCACAGGATCCCCCCCCACCCCCTTGCCTGAGGACCTGCCCCAATGCCTCCCAGCAGGTCCCACCCCACAGAGAAGTTGATTCCAACCCCTGGGGACCGAGTGACAGAAGAGTTTTGCCCCATCGCCTTGATGGCAGGACGGAGGAACACTGGGCCCTCCTTCCGCAGAGCTGCCGGTGCATGCAAAGCACCAGCCAAGCAGCTGAGCAGTGGACCTTGGAGCCCCCAGGACTCCTCAAGATGAACCCAGGTACCGGGAAGCCCTGGCCCAGGGCTGGCGACGCAGCCCAGGGAGTGCTGCTGTACTGAGGCCCTGACTCACACCGCTGGCCCTGTCCTGCGCCACCCTCCCTCCCAATGCTCTTAGGTTTGAGCCCGTGTCCCAGCCACTGTGTCCATCTACCTCAGAGAGGGGCTTCCTCCTTCCCACTGCCCCTCTGCTTTGCAAAGCATGAAGTCCTTCTCTGGGGCTGGCTTCTCCTGACAACATGCTTGCAGTACCGTACGCGAGAAGTCTCAGCCATCCTCGCTTCTGAGGAGCAGTCTGTTTGTACTTTTCCCAACATAAGGTGTGTGTGCGTGTGTGTGTGTGTGTGCGTGTGTGTGTGTGTGTGTCTTAGCTGAGTATTGCTGGCTCACTGTACCTCCGATATTCTTCTTCAAAATTCACATGCATTGGTTCTTCTGCCACCTTCCTTATTTGGTGTCCAGCTCATGGAAGGCAAACCAAAACTCAAACCCAGGTCTGTCCCATGCCCTATGACCTGTAACCCAGTCCCATTTTAGCAGACACTGTGAGCGCCCTCAGGCAGGTGGGCGTGCTGTCATTTCCTACAGGAAGCTTCAGGCTGGGAGTGACCGCCCTTTCTCATCTATTGGTAATAACAAAAGACTGTCCATAGGGTAACTTTACTGATGAACAATACTGTCCTGTCCCAGCAGCAAGCAGGGGCCCCTTTCAGACAAGAAAAGAAGAACTCACAGCAGCATCCAGTGCTCCTGTGTGCTCCCAGCCCACAGAGCCCCCCTCCCCTCCACCACATGATAGTGGTCCAGGCAGGCGCTCCCCAGGATCTCAGCAAGCCAGGCACGTGGCGGTGTGCCAGGCCCACGGTCCAGGCCTGCCCCACCAGGCACCGCGGAAAGTCACTCTGGAAACAGCCATGATGGGGAGCAGAGCTGGAAAGACTGGTGGTGGGAAACGCAGCAGAAATGCTGACCGTGTTTCCAGCCACTGTCTGCTTCATGGTACTGAGGTGGGCCCAGAGCAGCAGCCCAGCATCCTTGTCAGGGCCCAGGTCCAGGCGGGCTCTCTTAGTCTTGGGGTCTCTATAGCGAGGAGGAGACAGGCTTGCTGCCACAGCCGTGGGAATGGGGCTTGTAGAACTATCTACCCTCTTGTAGGACTCTGCCTGGGACCGTGACCTGGGCCACGAGGGGCAGTACACAGTGTCATTTAGCCTCTGCCTCCCAGAGTCTGCTCGGGGGTGCATGGCTCCCCTCGACACCTCAACTACCTCAGATGCAGTAGCACTGGGCTGTTACCTGGGCATCCCTGGCCCAGGATGGCCAGACCAGGCTCATGGTGGCTTGGGGAGGCCTCTACCCATCTGAAGTGGGCCAGGTCATCTTGGCCAGGCAGGAGGGAAGGCGGACCCTGGCCGTGGACCCCAGGCCCACAGGTGAGAGGACTCTCAAGATATCAGGCTAGAAGACCTCTGATCTTTGATTTTTGCCAACTGAAATCACCCTGCCCGGTCTGCAGTAGCCTGGCACCCCAGCTACCCTCCTCAGACCCCAAAAGAGAAAGGCAGAGGGGCCTGGGAGCATCCGCGGCTGAGTGGAGCAGACCAGCCCAAACTTGGCATCAAGTTGCTAACTGCTCAACTCGAGCACGACCGTTTTGTGGGGTTTTCTCAGCTTTGATCTCAACAGAAGAGGGCCACCAGTCCTTTCCTCCACAGCTGCACACCCCCAAAGCATACAAATAAACGTCCCGTTGCTTCCAAACTAATAGAGGCCCACGAAAGGGTCTGGGGGCGGTGGGGGAGCAGAAGTCTACCTCTTTATAAAACAGACAATATCTTTCTCCTGAAGAGTACCTGGTCAGCTTAGAACCACTGACCTTGCAGTGAGCAGACCTACGGCACCACCCGGGGCTGGTCCAGCGCCACTGGGTGGATTCAAACCACCAGCCTTTGGGGCAGTTGTCGAGGGCGAGTCACTTGTGCGACTAGTGGGAGGTGAGGGCTGAGCAGAAGCACAGTCCGGGGGAGACGTTGCTGAGCCCCCCAGGGAGCTGACTGCCGCACAGCCCTGGCGCCACCCCTGTTCTGCAGCTAAGCCCCCTGTCCAGTTGTCCCACACAGTGCGGGGCCCCCAAGCCCAGACGTTCGTCCTCTGGAGAGGAAGGGATACTGTGAAGGATCAGCTACCCCAGCGCAGAGATGGCACAGGGGCAGTGGCTGGTGGCCAGCACGGGAGAGGAGGGTGTGGGATGACGTGGATTCTGCTGGGCAATCCTGCCCCCTCCTGGCAGAACTCAGGAGCTGCAAGGGCATGCAGACAAAGGGTGAACCAGCGCCGGCTCTGCCTACCTCTGCGCGGCCTTGATTAAACATGGGTGGCGGGAACCCTGCCAAAGACAGCGGGCTGATCACCACCCTGCTCTGGAGAGCATCTCCGTGAAACTCCCCCAGGTTGTAGGCAACCAACCCTTCCACAGCTCCAGGCCCACTAGTAGGCTCTCCCTGACCCCCAAAGGGAGCTGCCAGCAATTCAGCGCACGCCGAAGAGCACGTACAGGAGGGCTGTCATTGCCGACGTCAGATGGAGCAGCGACAAGAAAGATATTGGCTGTGTCTTATTGCCCACACAAAGACGTTTGGGAAACTACGGATCACCTTGAGAGGAAGGAGAATTCCAGAACACTTCACTGTGCTCCTGCAGCACCTGTGGACAGACTCAGAGGCCATGGTAGGACTGAAACAAGGGGGTGCTGAATGGTTTAAAATCAGGAAAAATGTACCCTTCGACAGACTTACTCTGCACGTGGGGCAAATAACCTGAGGAGAAAAGGCCTGAGGACTGGAGGAAGGCTGGCTAACAACCTGGGAGATGCAGGTGACGCTGCCACCCGGCTCCCTGGGAGGCAAGATGATTTGGAGCACTTGCTGATGAGGATGACCAAGGGTTGCAGCCTGCAATATGGATTGCAAGTCAATGTCAAGAAACGAGAAATCTTCACCACCCGGCCCCTGAAAAGCCTCATGATAAAGATAGGACTCAACGTTATGGAGTATTGATTTCATTTTACTCAGATTCACCATCAATGCTCCCAGATACAGCCATTGAGACATCAAAAGAGGCCTACTGCACTGGACGAATCAGCTGCACAAAACCTCTATGCAGTGTCACTTTGAGGACTACGGGGCGCCCCCCTCAAGCCACGGTATTTTTGATCGCCTCCTATGCGGGTGAATAAGGACAGTGGGTAGGTGATGCTGGTGAAGAATACCGAAGGCGTCTGGACTGTCCCAAGAAAAAAACACCTGCTTTGGCGAAAGTGCAGCCAAGGTGCACCGCCCCCCCCCCCCCGAATAGGGGACCGCCGAGGCTTTCTCTCACCCACTGTGAGCACGTTCTCAGGAGAGATCAGGCGCTGGGCAAGGACATCACGCTTGGGAAAGTAGAAGCGCCGTGGAAAAGAAGACAGCAGACGGTGTAAGATATGAAATAAGCATAAGGTACAACCTGTCAGGAGTCCATGAGTGTGGGAGAGCTGGGAGAGAGGCAAAAAGAAAAGCGGGTACCCAGGGCTCAAGCAGAAAGGAAATGTTTTAAAATGGTGATGGCAACAGATGTACAGATGTGTTTGAGGCAGCGGATGTGTGGATTGTGGCAAGATCTGTAAGAGCCCCCAGTACACCAATTTCGTGGTAGAAGAAAGAAAAAGGAGGCCCTCAGGGAGATGGGTGGACACAGTGGCTGCCTCAGTGGCGTCAAGCACGCCCTCGGTGCAGGGAGTGCAGGACGGGTGGTGTTCCGCTTGGTGGTTGTCAGGGTCCCCTTGAGTCAGATGGACAGGATGGCCTTCCCAACAAAGGCGCCCAACAGTGTAGAAATCATCTACAAAGCATTGGCTTTTGGGAAAGTCACTATGGTTTGGGGAGTGTTCTTACCCCAGTCTCCATCATGGTTTTAAAACCACCTTCCATGTGACAAAATGACTACATGCGTCATTCAGGTACCCACTCCCGTGGTTTGTAACTGATTCTGCTTTCCCCATGATGCCGCTTTCACTTTGGTGTTTGTTTGTTTGTTTGTTGACATCACTGTCCCTGGTGGGAGTAGGAGCCCCAGCCTTGGTTCTGGAGAGCTGCTGCTGGATTTGAACCATCAAGCCAGTGGGCCGCAGTCCCGCACTCAACCACTACGCCACTGGGGCTCAGCGATGCCGCTTTCACTTTATTCTTTGACTTGGCACCTGGATGGCTCCAGATACTGAACACCTGAGTATAATTATTTGTAAAGTTTAATTCTAAGCTTACCTTAGGAAATGACAGACATTGATAGCATTGTGCTGTTCAACCTATAACCAAGAATTAAAACTTCAGAATCCAAACCTACTGCCATCGAGTGAATCTGGACACATGATGGATGACCTTATGAGACAAGACTGAGGTGTCCCTATGGGCTTTCGTGGCTGACTCTTTATAGAAGTTTCAGCAAGCCTCGGCTTTTTTCCTCAGAGCAGCTGGTGGCCTTGAACTTCTGGTTGCCACTAGCAGCCCAACGTATAACCAACAGACCAGGTCTCCAGCCCAAAATAAATACATTTTTTAAATGTAAAGACGTAAACTGAATCCACACCTTCTGTGAATGAGAGCCTATGCTAGAGAGCACAGAGATGAAGAAGTGGTTGGAGTGTGTCTTATCCCCCTCCGTGGTCTCGAGCACAGTCTCTTGTTGAGGACACAGTAAGAGGAGGACCCTGGTGGGTCGTGGATTGTGTCTTTGGCTACCAACCACAAGGTCAGTTGTTCAGACCCACCAGTTGCAACTCGGGAGAAAGAAGAGGTGTCAACACCCATTATGAGTTACGGTCTCAGAGACCCACAGGAGTACAGGATGGCTAAAAGTGGGAACAGAATCAGTGGCTGTGAGTTTGGTGGTGCAGTGGTTAAGTACTCGGCGTCTAGCCAAAAGGTCACAGTTTGGAACCCTCCCTTTAGGAAAAGATCTGACAGGGGAGATCTCCAGCCACTGTACTCTGTCCAACAGGGTCTGTCCGAATCAACTCGACGGTGGGTTTCCATGAGGAGAACACATTAAGACACACGCAGTCCACAGGGCCGCCTTCTGGCCTCTGAAGTCCATTTCCAACAAAGAGGAGTCAAGGCTGTTTTGGGAAGCACTGAACTCCAGATTCTGGCCGGGAGAGAATGCCACCGGGCTGTGACATTCGGGACAGAAGGGCAAGCATCATAAATAATCCCGATTCCACAGGACTCTCAGGCTCCTGGAGGCCAAGTCACTTGTCTAAGAGCTGTCAATTGTTTAATCACCACCTTCCACAGGCCCCGTGTGGGCGAGTCAGAAACAGGATCTCATTCAACCCTCACATGGAGCAGCGAGCTCCACACAAAGACCTCCGTTTTCGTTGGAAACAGAACTAACAAAGGACCCAACCATCCCCCTCCTGGGACGAGGCCTGACTAGTGACCCCAAAAGATTAAACAACTGGGGCTGAGCCCGGTGGCGTAGTGGTTGTGCGTGGGACTGCGGCCCACTGGGATGGAGGTTCAATTCCAGCTCCATAGGAGCAAGGGCTGGGCCTCCTACTCCCACCACCTGAAGGCAGTGATGCCCCCCCCCCAAAAAAAAAACCCCAAAAGATTAACAACTGGAAATGTCCATCGACTGTGTGCAACACATACGAAGGAGAACTAACTTCCTGAGGCACACCACCCCACGGCAGACCCTGGCTTCACAGGAACCAAGGCGGAGAAAAGGAAAAGCTTATGAGTTGCCAGAGGAGTAAGGACGAGGGAGGAAGAGTCTCTGTCAAGAGGGGCATCGAGTTTTTGTCAACGGTGGTGGCATACATCAGAAGAGGAAAGCTGCTGCCATCTGTGATTGTGATCAGAATCACCGAACTGTCACTCCCACCACACCCACTGCCAGTAGACTGATTCTGGCTCCTGGCAGCCCTGGGGGGTGGGGCGAGCCGCCACGGCGGGTTTCCCGGGCTGTGATAACGTTTTACAGCAGCAGAAAGCCTCGTGCTCCCCCTGCAGCACAGCTGGCGTTTTCAAGCTGCTGGCCTCACGTGTAAGCCCTTCCACCACCAGGGCTCAGGTCAATGAATTATACATGTAAGAAGTGTGGAACCGGCAAACCCTCGGTAACATGTGCTATGACCACAATACAAAGTGATCCTCCGTGACAAGATGAGAGCATCATGGAGTTTACATGCACCGAGTCACACGGCTACCAAGTGGCAGAAGGATAGGGCCCTAGTCTTCCTCACCCTTATCTCTGTTCTCTGGGAGTCCAGACCGCTTCCTCCCTGCCCCTCCAGGCCTCGCAGCAACTCACGCCCACCTCCGTCTCCACCCAGCAAACAGACAACCTTCTCTCCAAGGTCCCTGAGAGGCCCTTCATCCTCCTCCAGCCAATCCCAGAAACTATACTCTGATGCAGCCTCCCTGGGTCTCTGTGCTTTCCGCTCCTCCTGGAAAAAAAGGCCACATTTGGACATTTTTTCAGCATTATTACTGTAAAGGAGCTGGAGCCGATCCAGCTATCCAAGACTATAATTACTTAGTCTTTCAAGCCAAAGTGGCTGTCCGCAGCTTATGCGTCTAAAAACTGTGAAGAGCAAGAAATGCTCAGCGTGTGTGCCTCACAGACAGGCAGGTGCTCATTTGTAGTTGGGTATGTCGGAGGCGCTAGGTGATTTCTGCCCTGTGTCACCCCCTGGGGCTAAGCTAACCCCATGGGACCTGGGCCGACTGTGCAGCATTGACAGGGGGTAAACCACTCTGAAGTCAAGCCCTGCTATGGAGCCCCTGCAAGTGGGTGAACATAGGATCTGGAGGTGCCCCTGTAAGGAAGGGCAGGTCCGATCGTTGTCCTGAGGGCTGGGCTGAGGGACACTGGACAAACGCGTACACCTTCCCCAAACATTACACACAGCTTCACAAACGGGAGCAAAAGGCTGAAGTCTGCCCAGCTCCTCACAGAGCACCAGCACCGTGTGTGTCTGGGCTCAGCGTTTGGCAGGGAAATGCTTCCTCATGGCCATCGGTGGCTCGGGAATCAGTGGAACCCCTGCTGGATGCCACAGCAGATTTCTCTGGGGGTTTCTAGCCGAGACAACAGCCTGTTTTTATCTCAGCCCCCTCCAGCCACTTGGGGACAGGGCCTGTGGTCTGGCAGGCTCTCTGAGGTTCAGGGACTCAGCAGTCAGGGCTGTCTGTCAGCTCCTGGCCTGACTCACCACAGTTCTCAGCCCTGCTGGCAGGAGCTTTTGCCTGTGACATTGGTCACGGCAGGAATTTCAGCTGAGCTAAGCATGTGTTTTTACGAAGAAAGATTTTTGAAGGCTCTTAAACAGTGAGACGGCACTTGAAATGCTAACGTGCTTCCAGCACCAGAAGACGGGAAGCTGGTACTCTCTGCTGGCTGTCCGGGGCGGTACTGCTCTCCAGGGAAACGGCCCTGCTACTTGCTGAGTCTCTCAGAAGTGGGTACGGACTGCTTAGTAGTCCTCGGGGGTGGAGGGCGGGGAGTGTTAGGTTGGGAGGGTTAAAAAAAAAAATCACTTCAGTTTCAGTATAAACTCTTGAGACCTTTGGCCGCTAACTGTGGAGGTTCAAATCCTCCCAGAGGTGCCTCAGGAGAAAGGCCTCTAAAAACAGCCACGGCTAACCCGAGCGCTCCCGTGGGTTATGAGCTGGACGGTCAAGGCGAGGTGGGCCGTTCAAAACGACCAGCCAAACGGAGGGAGGAAGACGAAGCTGTCGGTGCCCCTCGAGACTTCGCCCGGGGGCAGTTCTCCCCCATTCCCTAGGGTCACTGGAACAAGGCACCCGCTTGATGGCGGTGAGAGAGAGGTGGAGCCCAGGGCTACCGACACACTCGGACTTGCTGTGAACCGGAGTGATTGGGAGAGAAGAGAAACAGAGTCCTGGAACTTCTCACCCTCCGTATGCCGGGACAGGCTTCCACCTGCACCTCCTCCTTCCCACCGTGCTTTGCCCCATGGCACTCCCTGCCCAGGACTCTTTGCCTCCTCAGGCCCTCCAACCACCCCGCGCTGACCTCTGGGGCACCCATTTCGTTCCACCGGGGTGCAGCGGGACTTGGCTGGGCCATGCACGAGGCGATATTTCACCCGTGAGTTGCACCCCTTGGCCTCGGCACCCAGCACGGTGCAAGGCTGTGGAGCAAGCCGCATGAAGGGAGGCCCGGATCAGTGGGTTCATCAAGGCGGCCCTCCCAGCCGTCCTCTCAATTGGCAAGGCCCAGTTCTCCAGGTCCAAGACCCCCTCGGGCCCTCTCCTTGCTTGTTCTCTCAGGTTCTGGGACAAAACCAGCCCACGGAGTCCCTCCTAGCTGCTGCCCCACAGCCTCTCCTAGCACCTAGGGACCCCTGTGGCTCCCTAACCCACTTCCCCTCCTCCCTCTTCTGGCCTTCCTTTCGGAAACACCTTTTTCCTGCCCAGTGAGGCCACAGGGTCTCCTGCACGGGAAGAGGCCTTTGATTCCAAAGCACTATTTATAGGAGATCCCTCTCCCTGAAGGTCTCAGGGAGGTGAGGGGTGAGGGTGAGGGGGTGGGCTGGGCACCTGGGAGTTTGCGGAGTACCATGAGGACCTAGAGGAAGCATCTTCCAGTCTCCTAACCCTCCCGGTGGTCCCCAAGACGGTTAGAGGCCTGCTCCCCAGAGTCCAAGAGCTATAAAACTTAGACGAGGAGAGATGCGGTTTTTTTAGATAAGGAAGCTGACTCAGAGAGGGAATGAGATTGAAATAAGGTCACACAGAAGGTCAAATAACAGGCCTTGGGTTCCAATCACTCCTGATGCGTGCCTAATAGGCAGGAGGTGAGAGGATCCTGCATCTCCTGCCTCGTTCAATCAGGAGTCCTGATGGAGCCATCAGTTAGGCCTTGGTTCGCTCACCCCAAGGTGGGCAGTTCAAACCCAGCAGTCCTTCCTGGGGAGAAGATGAGACAGCGCTCTGGTCATGATGCACAGGGTGCCCGTGGGTCAGAGTGGACTTGATGGCAGTAGGTGGGGCTGGTTGAACTGTGCGAGGCCCATGGGATTACATGCATCTGACAGGTGTGGACTTGAGATGGAGGCTTGAGTTTCAGATTCTCAGTGTCGCTGGATGGCACACAGGGTGGCTTTCGTGAACAGAAACCTGCTCTCTCACGGAGGGGCTGCAAATCTGGACTCCAGGGGCAGGCTCTGTGTCCACTCTGGGGGAAACTTTAACATCAGCCTCTCTGTTGTTCTCAGTGCTCCTGGGATGCTGTGTCTATCTTGGCTCACCCGTGCTTCCTGATTCGGTGCCTAACCTGTTCCTCTCCTGTCACAGACATGACCAGTTCCAAACCCACCCTGCACTGGACTAGCCAGAGGACCAAAGATCTCACTTCCAGGGGATGAGGTCTGGGAGGGGGGTGGGTTTGAGTCTTTCTTTTCTCTGATAAGGGGTTAGCAGCCCCTCACGTAACCACCGCACCACCAGGGCTCTGCAATAGTCACACGTGAGAAGTGAAAGGGGACGGGCTACAGCTGTCAGGTTGGATGGGCCTCCCAACAGCCCAGGTGCAGAGCAGACTGAATGGTCCCACTCCTGCCAGGCTTGGCCCAGGCAGCTCCTCTCAGTGGTGGACAGACACTGGGGCTGATGGAAATGCCGCTCCTCCCTGATGACCTACTCACCTCCTGTGTTGTACACTCACCCGTCTCCGTGACACCGGCTCGTGGGAAGGCCCCGAGTGGCCTCAGAGCGCTGGGCTCCACAGGCTTTCAGACACGAGGCCTTTTTCTCCAGGCGCCTCTGGGTGGATGTCTAACTGGCCGTGTCACCAGGCGCTGCCGAAGGGTTGTGCACAAGTCTGTGTTGGGGTGAGTTATGCTGAGGCATCCACGTGGACACTTGCTGTCGGTGCACTGCCCTGTCAATTACACCCTGAGGTACTCCAGGGCTGGGGGTTTGAAGCAGGGAGCGTCAAGTTTATTTCTCTGGAGCCCTCCAGATCTGAGACCTTGCTTGAGCTGTGCTCCCCAACGGAGTGCTGGGTGAGTTCAGGCAACAACCCAGGTCTCTGGGCAAAGAGGCAGATGGAGCAAAGAACTCAGGCAGGACTGACCCCAGGCACGGGCTCTTTCTGGCTCATAAATCAGGCCTTCCATCTCAAAGGCATCACGGCTGAGCCCTCCCTGGTGCCCCATTGTCATGGCAACAGTTCTAGCCTGTAGTCTGGCCCATAAACCTCAGGTTCATCATTTCAAATCTCCCACCTTCCCATAGACTTTGCCAAGGCCACATCTGCGGCTCCTGCTACCCAAGCCCGAGCTATTTATCATGCCCTGGAAGCACAGCCAGATGATAGACGTCCTTGCCAAACAAAACCCCAAGCTGCTCCACCCCCTCACCGCCCAGCGGCCTGCAGTCTGGAGCCCAATGGGGCTCGGGGACCATACGTCATAGAGCCAACACCACAGACCACCCTCCCAGCAGCCCATCCGACCCTCAGACAGGAACACATTTCCCCCTGCCCGGTGTACAAATGCCCTTTGGGGGATCAACCCACCCAGTTGTAGTCCCCAGGCCTGACCACGACAAGCTTCCTTTGCTCAGCTACTTAATTATTGAAGAGACCGTCAAATATTTATATCTGGGTAGGTCGGGGGGCACAGGCACAAGGCCCAACAGTCATTGGAAAGACCCGTCGCTTCATGCCAGATGGTGTGCAATGTCCTCTAGGAGATCATCACGGTTCTGGGATGGTAATATTGTTCTTCCGGCACAGAAGAGGGTAGTGAGAAGCGACAGGAAGCGTCAAGCTAACTCCAAAGCCAGTGTGTTTTCTGCCCGATCACATGCCTCTGAGCCCCATCAGGAGAGGGCCAGAAGCAGGGAGAGGCCTCTCAAGAAGGCAGAGGAGTTCAAGGTGCGCAGGAGAAAGGGAAACTACCTGGGCGGCACAGTTTGTTCTAAAGGCTGCACGCTGCTGACTGCAAGGTCGCCGGTTGGAAACCACCCGGGAGAACAATGAGGCTTTCTCCTCCCATCAAGGGACAATGTGGACACTCCCAGGGACAGCTCAATGTTGTCCTAGGGGGTGTCTGTGAGTCAGTGGTTTGCGCCCACTCGACAGGGCCCCATGGCTACACTGGGCTTCCATCTGCGAGGTGAGTGGTGTGAAACCTCCAGCCAGCGGCTCTTCCTGAGAAAGGAGGACCTTCCTGCTCCTGTAAGGATTGGCAGTCTCAGAGCCACAGGGACAGTCCTGCCCTGTCCTACAGGGTCACCACGAGTCAGAATCCACTCGATGGCAGGGAGAGTCAGCGGAGCATGCAAAAAAGAGCAGGCGACCTGCTTCCATGAAAGATCACAGTCAAGAGACCGAGGAGCGTCTGTCACCCGACACTCCGGCTCACTGGACAAGTGAACTTTGGCCCTGATTGAAGAATAAACCTACCTTCTAGGATAAAGTGGCCAGATTTTAAGCGGGACACCATTGCCCGGGGAGAGGGGGCGGGGGAGTTCTTGATTAAGAATTTGGTCTATATGAAGCAACAAAAATTTTCATCGAATGCAAAAATAGTATTATAATATATTTACTCTAATTTGTAGACGCTGCAGAACGTTGTTAAGTAGTGAAAAAGTGGGATGTCTGCAGACTTTATTTTAGGGTAGGGGGTGGCAAATGAAGCCGATGGGGAAGTAGAATTAAAGGATTGTGGAATTTTCCCAGGAACTTTGTGAAGCCCCCTCAATTAGTCCATCAGCCTGATACCCTGCTAAGGGCCAGGACCCAGCGCGGGCGTTCCGTGTTCTCAGGCTGCCTGAGTGTGGTATTGCAGGCTTGTCAGGGTCCGCCAGAGCCTCTCAGACGGTATCAGAGCGCCAGCCCCCGCAGGCATCTGGCCCAACACAGAAGCCTTTGTCTGGGGCGGAATGTGGGTGTCGGAGTGCAGCACCCCCCCCCCCCCAGTCCCCCCCCCCCCCAGTGCGATGAGCACTCCCCAAGCCTCCCTGCTGCTGGCCGGAGGAAGTGGGGCATGACTCAGAGGTGTGATGTCCCTTGCAGACACATCTCCAGAGACATCTGGAGCTGACACAGCCTGCAGACCTGGAGCGGACACAAACGTGTCTCCATGAAGAGGAGCCCCCAAGAAAAACCAAAACCATCAGCTCTTAAGTTAGGGTGATTTGAGCCCCCCCCTTTCAGTTCAGTCAAATGTATACCACCACTTCTCTCCCCTCAAAACCACAAATAAACCCACCCACCTACTACCATGGAGTCTCTGTGACTCCGAGCACCCTCGGGAGGGCAGAGGAACACTGCTCCTGAGAGTGTTTAAGACTCTAATCCAGCGGTTCTCAACATGTGGGCTGCGACCCCTCTGGGGCTCAAATGACCGTGTCACAGGGATTTCCTAAGACCAGGAGAAAACATGTATTTCCAATGGTCTTAGGAATGGAGACCCTACTCCTCTCTCTCTCTTCAGGCGGGGGTCTGTCCACATGCAGACATGCCCACATACGAGTACCCCACCCAGGTGAAGACTGTTACCCATGCTACACCATGCTTCAAGATAAAATTTCTTTTACCTGTAATTAGAAATAAATATTTCACAATATACAATTGCATCTTGTTTTTGTGATTCATCACCATGCTTTCATGATGTTCAATTTGTGACAATAAACGTACATCCTGCATATCAGATATTGACATGATGATTCATAACAATAGCAAATTGACAGTTATGAAGTGTCTACGAAAATAATTTTCTGATTGAGGGGTCACCACCACATAAGGGTCACAGCAGTAGGAAGGTTGAGATCCATTCACGGCTCTAAATCTTTATAGGAACAACTAGACTCATCTTCCACCTGTGAAGCAGCTGGGAGATTTGAACTGCTGACCTTGCATTTAGAAGTCTGATGTCTAATGCACATCACCATGGGACTCCTTCTCTGGACTTTAGTAATAAAAAAAACCATGTCGCTTCCCCATTGGTAGCATCGCTGTTATAAAAATATTGCTGGGGCTAAGTGGTTGAGTGCAGAACTGCAGCCCGTGGGCTTGGTGGTTCAAATCCAGCGGCGGCTGGGTAGCGCCCACGACCACCAGAGGCAGTGATGCCCACAAAAACAAACAAACAAACAAACAAACAAACATTGCTTACCTCTGTCTGCACAGAGAGGTGTCAGAAGACCCAGGTTCTTAATTGGATTCCCTGACGCTTGTGTGGCTTTGGGAAAATTCCTAGGCCTTTCTGGGTCTTGGTTTTGCCACCAGTAGGAAGGGCTCCTGTGTTCTGCCTACCTGATGAGGTTGAAGAGTGAGATGTTGGATGGAAGTCAGTGTGCTCCCCCCTGCCCCACCCTTGACTCAGGTGAAGGCCAGAACAGGGGCTGTAGTCAGGAGAGTGGGATGTCGGACACGGGGCTTCAATCGAGTTCAGCTCAGCCCTCAGGGAGGCCGCCATCACCCCGAGAGTTGTGGGCCTGGGGCTCACTCTCAGGTGTCATTGGCACCCACCACCTGCCCTACCTGTTTCCAGGACAGAAGGCCTGGAACCAATGGAAGAAACTGTCTCGGCTTCCAAAATAGAAAAATAAAGCTACCAGGTTGAGATTAGTCAGGGCATAAGGAAAGACTTACGAATATTTAAGGAACCTCAGGTCAACTGCATTGGTACAATGAAATCTGGTCTTCATAAAAATTCCTTATATTTGGAAATCACTTGGAAGCGCGACCTTTGCTCATGCTCCACGTGGTCTGCGCTGCCAGGAAGGAGCCTCGGGACGGTGAATAGTAAGTGCTCTGGGGTCCAGTCGGCGCGGACTCAGGGAGGCGAGTCTTCAGAAGTCCACTGACTGCCACGCCTCTCCTGTAGGCACCTCTGGTGGACTTCAGTGGGCAGCCTTCGGGGTGGACATCTGGCCCCGTTACTAAAATCCTCTGAGGTGTGCACAAGGACACGGACAACACCCCATGTGAGGGGTGGAGCCCCCGCCTGGGCGTGCTGTGTGCTGGGCTCTCGGGTGGACACCTCGCCCTTCGGACGGTCTGACCGCGCTCAGCAGCGCGGGGATGCTTTCCTGGAGCCCGACAGGCCTTTCCTACTGCTCACTTCTAACTATCTGGACCCGACCCTGCTTCTCTCAACACCGTGAAGGGTGATCACCACCAAAGGACTGCCAGCGTCCCCTGCCGGCCCCCTTTTCTCCCCAGCCCCCTCTCGCGGCCCCCAAAGCTCCCTGATGCTTGCATTTGGTGGTTGCCCACATCACCCTTGGTCACACATGAAGCCCTTCACTCCCTGATTTGCCGCCTTAGACACAGCTGTGCCTCCCAGCACCAGGTTGCTGACAGGATGCCCTGGCGGCACCCTGGTGGATGCAGGGGTCGGCATTTTGAACCCACCAGCGGCTCCGTGGAAGAAAGGCGTGGTGGCTGGTCTGCTTCTGAGGCTGGCGTCTTAGAGCTTAGAGAGCCCGCGGAGCATTCGCCCAGTTAGTTTGCTCGGGGTTGAGATTGACCTTCAAGCCCAGCGCGTGAAGACTGTGATCAGCAGAACTCCAGCTCACTGCCTGCCCCTGTGGGTTTCCAAGGTGGGAACTCTTTCTGGAACCAGAAAGCCCCATCTTTCTCCTGGGGACCTTGCTGTTGGCAGCCCACCAGGAATCCTCGATGCATGGAGCATAAGTGACTGAAAGCCTAAAACCAAACCCATCCCACGGCTGTGGGGGTCTGTCATGATCGGAAGTATTCCATAACCAGTGCGTGCCTACCCTAATTTCAGTGACCATGACCTCACTGACCTGCGGCGGGAACAGGTCAGATCAGGACTCAACCTAGCAGGCTGTATGTAGATCCCGGGGTACGTGGGGGAAATACGAATATCACCTGCACGTTAAATCCTCCCGCTAAACCAATATTTGATTTATTGGGTGTGATTACGGTGCTATGATTTTATTCAAGAATGCCATCCTTATTCTCGGGAAAGATAAACTGATGTATTGAGGGATTGTCATCATGTCTGCAAATTACTTTCAAATGCCTCCAAAAAAGCGTGTGTGTGTGTGTGTGTGTGTGTGTGTGTGTGTACATGTAATCCACCACCACCCCTTTGGGGGGTTACGTCTTCTTGCTAAGCGCACCCACGACATGCAACAGTATAGTCCTTAATTTGCGGGAACACTCTCAGATGTCCGATTTATGGCTCACAACACTGCTGGCCTGGCTCACAATGAAGTCAGCGCTGGGAGACGCAGAGGATAGAGAGTTGGGCACACTGCACATGGACGACACCTACGACCGACCGGAGCGCACACAAGCCCGACCTCCCCGTGACGGCTGCAGCCTGCACTGAAACCAGGCCTGGGAGCAACGCGGCCACGTGCAGCCCCGGAGCCACGAGCAGCATCCGTTGTTAATCTGATGAAGTATTTGGCTTTCACCTACACGGACTTACAACTGAGTCACGAGCCCGGACCGAGGTCAGAGACTGCTTCTGGGTGTACACACACACAAACACATCCTTCAGAGGGGCAGTGACAGTGAAGCCAAAGGTTAACAATCCGTGTATCTAGGTATTCATGGTGTTTGTCTTTTAATCTCTCTACCCATTTGATAGTTTTCATAATAGAAACCCTCGGGGTGGGGGTGGGGGTGGGGGTGGGGTGGGGGCGGGTGGATTACACTTTCAACGTGGGAAAGGAGCTGTCACCCAGCTCTTCCTCGGTCCCAGACGCACGAGGAGCAGACCCTGGGGCGCAGTTCCCACAGCCTTCGCCAGCGAGATGGAAGTGAGCAGACACTTCTGGAAACACTTTGGTGAACCTAGCCATCTCTCTCTCTCTCTTACACACACACACACACACACACACACACACACACACACACACTGCTATGGGGAGGATGGCCCAGGGCAGAGTCGGGTGTGACTGGCCCAGATGAGAAACCAGGCAGACAGCTGCCGGGGTCCTGGCTGAGGCCCCTAACTGTGTGTCTGGTCAGCTGTCTCGCCTTTGTTCTCGGGAGAACAGGAAGAGAACAGTTGGCATCTTGGCACTATCAGGAACCTAACCCCTCCTTCCCAGTCAACTCGATTACCCGCACCAATGAACTGTGAAGAGAGGCATTGGTGATGGGCTTGAACAACAATTTACTGAGAACTCCTTCTGTGCCCCCTCCACACCAAAAAGTCCAGAACGCCAAGCCGAACCCAACACCCCACCAACCCCCCCCCCACACACACCCCCCCCACACACACACCCCCCACTCACAGGTGTGCAG
>PVJH01019275.1:0-43265 GCA_004026705.1 Nesogale talazaci | reverse complement strand
AAGGTAGAAAAATATTAAAAATCTAGAACAACTTAAAAATGGGCAGCTGAGCCCTGGTGGCATGGTGGTTGTGCGCCGGACTGCAGCCCACAGGGCTGACGATTCAAATCCAGCAGCAGCTCTGTAGGAGCAAGGCTGGGCTTCCTACTCCCACCAGGGCAGTGATGCCACAAACACACAAAATAAATAAAATAAAAATGGGCAAACAGATCAGATGGTAAGGTGCTAAATTCTCACCTAACTGCATCTGCAGTAATGCACTTTCCAATGCACTCTGCATGACAGCAAGGCTACTCACCTCCCTTGTGCACAATCAGAGGGAATTCACCAGAAGCTTAATCCACATGTATTTCCCCTTTACCTCCCTCCCAAAAAGCCCCCTGAAACAAATAGAAAATGGGTCAAAAGAAAGATGAAATGATAAGGTATTACATTTTGACCTACCTACATCTGCTATAATCAACTTTACAATGCTCTCTGTCTGAGACCAAAGCCATTCACATTCCTCAATTACGGTTAGAGGGATCCACCAGAGGCTTAACCCGTATGTGGAAGCTGCAAATGGATTTTGGCCTTCCATTGTCTTCCATAGCCTTCTGCAAATTTGGTATTCATAGTTTCAGCTCTGATACCATTCCGTTCCTCAGATTTGGATCTCATTATTTACAATCTTTGGGTCACTAAGACTGGCGTGACTCTTCCTTGTGGACTTGGTTGATTCTTCTTATTTCTTAGATGGCTGCTTGTTTGAAGGTAAGTCTTTAAGACCCAGACACTATTCTTTGATAGCCAGGCACCATCTAGTTTCCGCATTTTGCTACCACACTCATATCTTCAGTGATCTCTTTAGGAGGGCAAGCATCAAGCAGGGCTATGTCATAAGAACCAATTGTTTTGGGCTGCCCCGGTGGCGTAGTGGTTGTGCGCGGGACTGCGGCCCACTGGGATAGAGGTTCAATTCCAGCAGCGGCTTCACAGGAGCAAAGGCTGGGCCTCCTACTCCCACCAGAGGGGCAGTGATGCCCCTCAAAAACAAAGCAAAACAAAAAAAGAACCAATTGTTTTTAAATGGGATTAGAATTAAATGTAAGCCCCAAATCCATTCATATACCTATGATTTTTATTTGTCTTTGGAGACATCGTTATTTCACGTTACAGAACTTTATCAATCACCCCCCTGGCGCATAAGGAAATTTGATGGAGAGTGTCATTTAGACACCGGTAAAGAATTTAAAACATTGTTGAAAAATGGAAGCTATACAAGTATAGGCCAACTGGACACTGAACTACATGAACAGTTGATTTGTACAGACTAAGCCTGTGACTTGACACTATGTACACAAACGAGGAGGGTTGGTGATAGGGCAAAAATTTCAATAATCTTCATTCACAATGGCAGAACCACGCTTACCAGATTAATACAGGTTATAAAACATCAAGGAAGGCATTAAAACAGTAAGTATGTGGTAGTCCTGGGGGTAATATAATCTCGATTTTACGGATAAGCCTACTAAACCTAAAACCCAACCCATGACCATCGAGCCAATTCTGACGTACAGCTACCCGATAGGGCAGAGTAGAACTTCTTCCTAGGCTTTCTGAGGCTGTAAGTCTCTACGGGAGAAGAAAGCTTCATTTTTCTCTCATGAGTGGCTGGTGAGTTTGAACTCCTGACCTTGAGGTTAGCAGCCCACCTTGTAACTCATTACTCCACCGTGGCTACCTTATGAAAGTGTACAAATAAGAAAACTGTTTCTCCGAGTCTTTATTTGTATAGTGGATTTAAATTAAGCTACATCATAATGTTGCTCTGGATATTAGTTATGTGAGATTATATGTCAGTTCCAAGAAGGTAAGTTTTGATTCTCTCATCCAGTGCTATATTCCTCGTGTCTAGAACAGTACCGGGTGTGTGGCAGCTGCTCAGGTATTGTTTTTTGAATGCTTGAATGCATGTTTAACACAGTATCTGGCACAGTGGATGCTAGATGTATGCAGGAACATTGGCAGCAATAGTCTAGAACTGATTCTGGAAAGGGATGATTCTTTCTGTGAAATTAGTTGGTGGCTGAGCCCCGGTGGCGTAGTGGTTGTGCGCGGGACTGCGGCCCACTGGGATGGAGGTTCAATTCCAGCAGCGGCTCCACAGGAGCAAAGGCTGGGCCTCCTACTCCCACCACCAGAGGGCAGTGATGCCCCTCCCCAAACAAACAAACAAACAATCAAAAAGAGAAATTAGTTGGTGACGCCTAATGCCTTAGGCAGTCAAACCACTGGCTACTCTGCAGGAGAAAGAGTGCGCTTGCTACGCCAGTCAATGGGCACAGTGTCAGAAATCCACAGGGGTCACTAAGGAGTCAGCATAGTGTCAGAAACCATAGGGAGTCCCTATGAGGAGGCATGGATGCAGTCAGGTGGCAGTGAGAGAGTGAGAGGTTGGCAAGAGAAATCGCTAGAGCTCCTTATTCCTACCAGTCAGTCCCTGAGCAGCTTTTCAAGGGCAGCTGTACTTGCCACGCTTGGACACCAGAGAGCACCACTGATAACAGAATTCCTAAACGTTTTTGAGCAGAGGACTAGGACTCCACCTGATGACACATCTGCCAAAGTCCTCTCTGTTCCCAAAAGAAAGCTGTTGCCACCCAGAAGCCCCGTGGTGAAGGACAGCACGGCTGGTAGACAGAGCACACGTTATGCATTCACTTGCTCATCACATTAACTGAGTACCAGCTATGTATTGGGCGACGTCCTAGTTTTCTAAGACTAGAAAGAGGAGTCAAATGCAGTTCTTGGTGAGCTCTGAGTCTAACGGAGGAAGACAGATTGTCTATAGAGAATCGTCATCTAGTTACATAGACTAAAAACACAAACTCACTACTGGCAAGGCGCTTGTGACTCAGAGCCATCCTACAGGACAGAATAGAACTCCCTCGGCTTCCAAGGCTGTACAGGAGCAGAAAGCCTCAGCTTCCTCCCAGGGAGTGGCTGTGGGTGTCGACAACTGACCGGGTGGCTAGCAGTCCAATGCATAAAACACTAGGCCACTAGGCTGCTGGCCCCGCTTTATATGAGATGCCACCGAGTCTGTTAAAGTCAAAGCGACCCTATGTGCAGCCAAAGGAACCACCACCTGGTGGTGGTTACATAAACTGGTGCCGGCTTGAGACTATGAAGAGTGAAGGGGTGGAGCTTAGCTTGTCAATCAGGTTGCAGTTTGACGATCAAATTTTCGGAGGTGCTGCAGAGATAAATAGCTCACCGGAGGCCAGACTCACCCTCTCTGCTACACAGCCCTGTTGACCGGTCACAAGGAGCCACGCTGATGGAGCCAGAGCTGGAGGAGCCGCATGGAGATAGATCCATGCCAGCACTAAGGTGCTTCCATCGCCGCTGGATCCACAAGACTTTCCACCCACTGGCCTGTGACCTTCCTGCATTCCCTATCATTGCATGTGTTGCATGATTTGAAGAGGAATTTATGGCGGTTTCGGACATATGGCCTAGTATCGGGCTTATGGACTTGATCTGGACTGGGCTGGGATGTCTTCTTAATGTACAATTGTTCTTTGACACACAGGACTGTCTGCAGATTTGTCTCTCTAGTCGACCCGGACTAACACATCCTGGTTCTGCCACCATCCTCCCAGTTGTTAAGTTTGAGCTCATTGTCGCAGACATTGTGTCAATCTCTCTTGTCAAGGGACTTCCTCCTTTTTTTACTGCCCCAACACTTTACGAAGCATGCTGTCCTTTTCCAAGGACTGGTCTCTCTTGATAACATGTCCTAAGTATGGGAGACAGAGTTTCACCATCATGGCTTCTAAGAAGAATTCTGGCTGTACTTCTTCCGAGAGAGATTCTATTCTTTTGGAAGTGCATGATTCTTTCAATATGCTTTGCTAGCACCAGAATTCAAAGGTACCAATTCTTCTTTGGTCTACCTTATTACTGTCTAACTGCCACGTGCAAATGAGGCAACGGGAAGTCCCACAGCTTGGATCAGGTGTGGTTCTGCCCGTACTCTAAATTACACGAGGAGACCAGAGGGAGGGAGCAAGTCGGGGAACGTTCCAAAGGAAGAAGTACTTTCTAGCTTGAAAAAGATCATGACCCCTGGTTCATGTTGTCAGGTGCCACTGAGTGTACAACGGAATGAAACACTGTCTGGACCCGTGCCTCCCTCACAATTATGTCTGAGGCCAATGTTGTAGCCACCGTGTCAATCCATCTCCTTGAGGGCCTTTCTCTTTTTGCTGCCCACCTACTTTACCAAGCACGATGCCCTTCTCCAGAGATGGGTCTCTCCTGAGAACATGTCCAAAGTCTGTGAGATGCAGGCATGTCATCCCTGCCTCCAACAGGAGCATTCTGCCTGGGCCTCCTCTTGCTTGTGCTTTTGGAAGCCCACGGTGCTTTCAATCATCTTCACCAGCACCTTGATTAAAATGCACCCAGTCTTCTGTGTTCCTTATTCAACGTCCAACTTTCACAGGCATATGAGGAGATTTAAACTACCGTGCCTTGGCTCCCTTTAGTCCTCAAAGTAACATCCTTGTTTGACAACACTTTAAAGAGGTCTTGGTTTCTAATATGCTATTATGATGGGTCCAGGCATGAAGGCTCTTAGCTCACGTGAACCTGGACGTGAAGGATGGGAAGGAAATCCCAAAGGAGAAAAGGTTTGGTTTCATCTTGCCATTTTATCTTTGAACGCTTCAGTTTTCTGTTGAGTCTGACCCACAGGGCCTTATAGGACAGACTAGAACTGGCCCGTTGAGTTTCCACCACTGCAATCTGTATGGAAGCAGATCACCAGGCCTCAGTCCCATCGAGCCTCTGGCCTGCTTGCCCAACTTTTGGGTTAGCATCCCAGTGCTTAACGGCTATGCCACTAGTGCGCCTTAAAGTGCATAGAGCCACCTTTTCACCCAGCAGATCAATAGTGCGGGATAGAGGAGGTAATACATGTGAAGGCTGTGGCAAATTGGTATAGTTACAACCATCAGTGAATTCAACACGATTAACCCTGCCTCTGCAGAATCGTTTTAGGAGCAGGGCTCTGGGACGGGTGAAAGGGAGATATACCTGGCACGTGAAAAGACTTGGTGTATTAGTTTAAAAGAGATGGATTGATAATAAATGAAAAAGCTGTTTCCTTCTGAGACTCACAATGTGGGAGGGAGTTATGCAGAGGCCACAGTCACAGGGGGCTGTTGAAACAAGAGTAACAGCTTCTGATCAAGGACGATCTAGAAGCTCTTGGGGTTTTCCTGTCTTGTAGAATACAAAGGCACTTCAAAAAGCATGTAGAAAAATGAAGAGATAATGGAAAATTCCCACAAAACTTTTGAAACCCATCTTGTATTAGAGCGGAACTGGATCAATAATCTGGTCCCTGTCCATACTAGAGTTGGGAAAACCAAGGTTCAGTGAGGAACTAGATTTTTCTCATGAAGAGCAGAATATTCTCTCTGTTGCCTGGGCCTGGGCTTTGACTCCAAACACCATCTAGCCTCACAGGAAATACAACAGGCTCTTAGAAGCTAAACAATTGTTCAGGGCCTGGGGTGAACTAACAGACTCTCGCTTCCTGCCTCTAAGGCCCACGCTCTTTGTAGCATATGGGTTATGTGCCCATGGCCCAACAGAGATCAGGTGGCAACTAAAAGGAATGACCCAGTCAGCCTTAAAGGAAGTTGTGCTAAGCAAACTTTACCTTTTCTCGTGGATTCTCCTCGCACACAGGTCGGCTATGTGTGTAAGTTGTTTTGGCCACAGATGTGTGTTTTAGGTGATGTGTACAGGGTGACAATGTTGGGTCTGCCTCCCTGCCTGTTGTCCTGTGTGTCCCAGTCCCCATCACTCCTCCCCCCACTTCTCTCAGGTGTACTCCCTACTTCCCCCCCTTTCCATCTGAGTTTAAAAACGCCTGCCTCAAACGGAATGAATGCTCATGTGGGACAACTTTTATTCAACACCTTCTCAGGTAGCTCTATGACTCAGTACAGGGGCGGTGGATTATCTAATGTGGTTCTTCCAGCCAAAAGTCTCTCTCATCAAACAACATTCCCTTGCATGGGTCTGGTAAGAAGGTGGTGGCGGTGAGGTAGATATTGATAGGATTCACCTGCGAGTAATTGAGAGTAGGGTTCCCTGGAATGCCATCGCGCTGTGCAGAAAACAGCCCTCTGAGAGGCAAGAGGAGGGATCTCATTACCAACGAGAGCCAGGAGGGGGCAGTGAACTTAGCGAATCCAGATGACAGGGACAGCAGCAGAGGAGCAGCAGCAGAACCAAGAGCCAAAGCATGGGACAGACCACAGAACAAGTTAAGATGGGCAGGAGGCTGGCTGGCTTGTGGAGTGGGGTCCCTTTGGGCGCTTAGCTGGGGAAATTGGTTTTGCTGGCCCATGGAAATGAAGCTGAGTGCCTTTGGACTGAGGCTCGCTGAGGGGGAGGCTCTGTGTTTATGAGGAGACCTGGAATTTTGTAACGTGTTCTGACAAGCAACCGCCCTGAGCATTTCTCACTGGCATTACAACTTGCTAACACCCCAGATAAACGCTTTCCTCCTGAATTTTGGGTTGTGAGTAGATACCACATGGATATTGGAACCCAGAGAGATCAAGCAGAGAAGTAAAATCAAGATGAAGACAAAGCTCTGGGTCCTGGTGTCACAAAGACGAATTGACACCCCTGAAAACCCACGATCCTATGGGAGCAGACAGATAGGGGCCTGGCTCACCAAAAAACAAGCTCACTGCCACTGAGTCGATGCCAGCTCACAGGGACCCTCTATGGACAGGGGAGAACTGCCCCTATGGGTTCCCGAGACTGTAACTCTTTTGAGACTAGAAGAACCCATCCATCTTCTTCCCACAGAGCTGAGGCTTGTTTCGAACTGCTGGCTTTTTGGATTACAGCCCAACCTGTAACCACTCCGTCAGCACGGTGCCTGCGTAGCTCACAATAACACAAATTAGTAGTCTGCCACGAGTGCCCAGAGAAGGAAGGGAGTCAGACTTTGCATGAGACACCGGAAGGTGTCCTAGTTCAGGGCACACTAGACATAGGCTGTTGAATACCATTTAAAGATGATTTCTTCCCCAACCGCAATTTCACTGTTAGCCCCATCCTCGGTCCAGTTCTGACCACAGGCTGACCTTGATGGGATGGGCAAACTAGGAGGCTCTGAGGAGGAGTGTTTGAAGTGGGACCTGAAGAACAAGAAGAGAGGTATAGCAGGCTCTCAGAGAAGTGTTTCGGGTCACAGCAAACACATAGGCTGTGAGTTGGCAGAGTTTGATGATGGAGGAACTTCAAGGCCAGCGCCACTGAAGCTTAATAAGAGTGGGGAGAGTGGTAGTGGATGACGTGATCTATGTATTTTTATAGCAACAGCCTAATCCTTAAGCCAAGCAGCTGTTGGTCAAATCCTTGTGGTCAAATCCTGTGTGTCAAATCCTTGTGGCTAGTCTTCAGAGGGCCTGCTCACAACAGGTAGCTAGTTTGGCACCTCCAGTGCCAAGGGCAGGGTAGGGCACAGAACAGGTTTCTGAAAAAGATTTGCTGACAGCACGCTTGAGAAGGGAACAGGAAGTGCAAGCTCCGTTAAAGGAGGCCCAGGCGCGGCCCTCTTTTCATTGGGGCGTCCATTCTCCTGTGGCTAAAACACCTCCTCCAAGTGAGACCCAGAGATGGGAGGGTGAGTCGGAAGGGAGGAACCAGTCACAGGCCCTGCCCGCAAAAACCTCAGTGGCGAGGAGGCTTGAGGGGCAGGTAGGAAAATGGGTGGTGAAAGTGAAGGGAGAGAGAATCAGCTTGCGGGTAGCCTCGGCCAGGCAAGGCGGGTCGGACCCAGCCGGCGACTTAAGGGACGTGTAAGACAACCGCTCGGGCATTTCATTTCGCGCGGGGGCATCGCTTCCCCGCAGAACATTCGCGGGTGGCAACGGGCCTCCTCCCCCGGGGCGGGTCTCCGCTCGACTCGCGGACCCTCTGCAAAGGGGCAGGGCCTCGCAGGCGCGGGAGTCCTGCCTGCAGTACTCGGGTTTTCCCGCCAGGGGCCGCTGCGCCCGGGGGGCACGGAGAGCGCGGGTTCCTAAGCTGCAGAGAGGCGGAAACCGATTGGCAGCCAGGCGCAGAGGGAGGGCGGAGTCTGGCGAGCCGGCCTGGAATGGGGGGCTGGGAAGGCGCCCCGGGCTGAACGGGACACGGCCGTTGAACGGCCGCTCTGGGTGGGGTGGGGGGAAGGCGTGTTAGTCGTTGTGCCGAGGGCCCCCCCGTCCAGCCGAGCTGTAGAGCCGAGGCCGGTGGAGGGGGGCAGCGGCCGGGGGACCGGGGCTGGCCAGCAGCTTTTGCCGCCGCGGCAGGCCCGGGTTACCTGAGCAACTGCGTGTCCGGGGCCCGCCCGCGGGCGCGCAGCTAGCGCCGGGGAGACTCTCGTCGGGGGGTCGGGGGAGGGGAGGGGGAGCAGGGAGAGCGAGAGCGACCCTGGGTGCGCGGGCGGGAGCTGGCGTAGGCGGGCGGGCGCGGGCCGGGGGTCCCGGAGAGCCCCCCGGCGCCGGGGCGCGCAGGGCGGCTGCCGCCAACAGGTTACGCCGGGATAAGCTCGGGCGCTGGGGCGGGACCCGGCTTCGCTGGGGGCCGGGCGGCGCGGGGCGGGCCTGCGGGAGAGCACGCCCCCGCCCGCCCGGAGCCCGCCCCGCGCCGGCCGCCCGCCCGCCCGGGAGCCCCTGTCCCGGGCCTGGCCCGTGAGCGTCCGCCTGCCGGACCTGGGCACCGCCGGCCGCCCGTGCACGGGACGGAGCGGGAGCGCTGACCTCGGCCTAGAAGGCCTGGGATCCCGGAGCCGCCCGCCCCCACGGGTGCCTGCGAGTCGCACGCCCTCCCCGCACCCCTGCTGCTAGCCGCTCCCTAGCGGGGCGAGGCCAGGTGCCCCCCTCCTCCGCTCCCTCCTCCCCTTCCCCACCCGTGCCCGCGGGAGAGCCCGTCCGCCCGCCCCCTCCCGCAGGGGTGTAGCTGGCCGCGGAGTCGACAGCGGCCCCGCAACCACCTTGCCCAAACTCTCCGGAAGCGGCCCGAGTAGACGGGGTGCTCCGGCTGCCCCAGCCCCGGCCGACCCGCGGCTGGACCGGAGGCGCGGGCCCTGCCGCCGCCGCGTCCAAACTTGGAGCGCTTGACCTTTGGCTGCCGGAGGGGGCAGACCCCGCGCGGTGCTTGGACAGCTGCGGCGCCGCCAGGGCATCCTGCCCGGGGTTCCGGGACCGTCGGCTGCACTCCTGGGCGCCCGGCTTTAGCCCTGGGATCCCGAGGTGCTCACATCAGGCGCATGCTGACCGAGACCTGGAGACATGGATGTGTGCGCCGGTCTTGCCCTATGGCTCCTCTGGGGGCTTCTCCTGCATCAGGGCCAGAGCCTCAGCCACAGCCACAGCGAGAAGGCAACAGGAACCGGCCCGGGGGCCGGTTCCGAGGAGTCCACCGCGGCAGGTAAGGCCTTGGCCAGGGCTGGACCAGTCTGGGGACGGTGGTTCGGCACTGAGGGGCTTGGAGCGGGCCAGTGGAACCCTCGGTTTGTACTTGAGCGCTTGGTGGTTGGTTCCTGCTTGACACCATATAGTTCTTTCTTTCTCTTGAGCCCTGGTTCCTCCCCCGCACGGAACATTTCTCCTTACTCCCCTCTACGTGTCTTTTATTCACAGAGGTCGGCCATTGGAGCACCTTGGCCTTTTAGATCCAGGAGTCAAGGCCCCTTCTTAGGACAACTTCTCTGAAAGACTGGTCTGGCCGGACGAGAAGTCCATTGCTCCTGGCCGGTTTCAGCCTTTGGCAGCATAGGGGACGTTGAGACCGCTTGGGTTGGACAGAGAAAGTTAGGGCTGGGCCACTCCATTGGCAGCCTGGTGTTCAGGGCGGCCTTTCTATCCCAACAGCCATGGGAACTTAGTCCCTCCCTTTGCTTCTGTAATCTGCCGTCTCTAGGCTGTGCCCATCTGAGATAGTAAGGCAGTTCCTTAGATGGAGTCCTACTTACCACCAGGGAGTTAAACTCCCTAAAAATAAAAATTAAAAAACATGGATATGATATAATTCCTGAGACCACTTGTTGACTTACTCTATTTCTTCTCACCAGAGGGTCGGAATTCCATTTTACTTTTTAATCTGCCCTGCTTTTTCCTGTGACCCGTGAAGCCTTGTCAAGCGGCAGAAGCCCTGGTGTGGCAGCCGCAGAAAGGAACACTTTTAAAATTCAGTGGCTTTACACATAGCGGCGGAGGAAAAGATCCCTTCTCCGCTTCTCACCCTGTGGCTGTTAGCAGCTCGGGGCCGTGGGGCTGGTGGTGGTGGTGGTGGGGCAGTATTTATAGAGGAGGTGCTTCCAAGGGTTGGCAGGCTAAAACATCAGGGGGCCTCAGAGTAGGTACCCACGGATACAGGTAGACAATGCACTTGTGACCTATGGGTCACACTTGCTGGAGAGTCGCATGGATGGATCCAGGGGTTCGCAGTGGTACCGACTCTTTCTGGACCATACCTCTTTTAGCTCCCCTGACTGGGCTTGGTGTGATTCTGAAAGCCCCCGGCCCTGGGTTTCACAGGAGATTTGGGTACCATGTGTACAAACTAGCATGGCACCTGGTTCATTCTCTGCCGCCCTGGTAGAGAAACGACATTCTGGTCTGACCCCTTGCTGTGACGATTTTGCATTTGTACCCCAGATGGACTGAATCAGCACTAAACATATTTAGCAAGCGTCCCTGGGTCATTTCACCTGTTTTGAAGAACGGTTCTTTCTACCTTGTAAGCCTCTCTCTCCATAGGGAATCTCTTCTTCTTGGCCTTGGAAGCCACCTCCCTCAAAGTTTGGGTCTCCTTGGGTTGTGAAGGACAAGACGAGTGGGCAGACAGAGACTGAACGGCCCCAGGGAACACCATTGAGAATTCCTACAGGGACATATCTGCCACAGCGTCTTTTCTTCATCCTAAAATTTGAGAACCGGCCATAAAATGCACGTTATTTTTTTTGAGGGGGGGGTTGTTGTTGCAGTAATAGAGTTTAGACATAAGTTGAAGGGAAGAGTTTTGAGTTGTAGGCATTATCTAGCTATGGGGCAGTTTTTATCCCCTCCTGTCCCCTGCGAGAAGAGTCACCTAACTGCAGCCCCCAGAACCACCTATGGCCTGAGCTTATGAGGTAGCTTTGCATTGATGAGACTCTGCCCTTTCTCCCAAGAAAGGGACTTTTCTACATGTTCATTTCAGAAACTGGTCTCCACTATGTTGTTACAAATCATGTTGGCCTGCAGGGGTGGCACTTAGTGGGAGACCCTGGGTGCTGGGAATGGAGATAATTGGTGGAACCAGGGAGGCTCCAGCCTTCTTATTCTGCTACATTGTTCCTTTGGACCTGGTTGAGGCAGTATCTGATTAGAAAGGGCCTTGGTTTTGTTCTGTTTTTACAACTTTTTATCATGAATTGGGCTACAGAGAAAATCCCTTTTCCCGTTGGCAATGCATACACATTTA
This sequence comes from Nesogale talazaci, assembly GCA_004026705.1. Classification (NCBI taxonomy): domain Eukaryota; kingdom Metazoa; phylum Chordata; class Mammalia; order Afrosoricida; family Tenrecidae; genus Nesogale; species Nesogale talazaci. The sequence goes on along the minus strand of PVJH01019275.1, from coordinate 31,736 downwards.
GTTTTCATATCATCCAGGCCTCATTTTTCCGGACAGAGGTGGCTCATGGACTCACTCTGCAAAGAGGTTTGAGGAGAAGCATTCCGTCCACTTAGACGCTCTTGTCACTGTTCCAGCCCCTCTGTGTCCCCAAAGCACATGTGCGTGCACACACATGTGTGGAAGGGGTTGCTTGCCCTTCAAGCTTCCACTTTTATAAATCAGATTCGACATACAATCAACAGTCAATTTGTATGTTTCCGTAGTTTGCATTATTACTCAAGTATACCACTGCTCTGCCTAGGAAACCTCACAGTAGCATTTGTGAGAGGAGGCTGGTGAAGTTAGTGACAGTATTTCCACTCTCACGGATGGGGACCCTGGGCTTGTGTTCCATCTTATGGGCAGGTCTCCTACTGCTTCAGCCCTGGACAGCTTCCATCTTCCCAGGCCCTGCCCTGTTAAAGGAGCCCTGGGCGGGGCCAGGAGAATGTTGTTGTACTCCCATGACTCTTTAGCTAACGTCCAAGGAAAGGACTGCCTTTTCCTCCTCTTGAGAGTCTTCTACAGAGACCTTGAGAATGGTTTTATTTATTATTATTATTATTATTATTATTATTTCTTGTTTGATATGTACACCCAGCTGACTCATTCTAGCCAGTTAACAGATTTGATTCTAAGAAGGATTCGGAATGCGTTTGGCTTTACCAGGCATGCACTAAACACTTAGATTCGAAGTGGTTCTCAACCTTCCTAATGCCATGACCCTTCAGTACAGTTCCTCATGTGGGGGTGACCCATTCATCCCTAAAATTACTCTTGCTGCTACTTCATCACTGTCATTTTGCTACTGTGATGAATTGGTGACCCTTGTGAAAGGGTCATTCGCCCCCAAAGGGGTCTCAGCTCACAGGTTGAGAACCACCGACTTAGAATAATCCGACTCTGCAGCGAAGGTAGGTGCACTGCGTAGAGACCCTCCCACAGGGCGGGAGAAACCTTTCCGGCCACTTCCTGTGGTGCCTGCGCACCTAGTGACATGCTCAGTAAAGTCTCTGCTCACTGCCTGCAAACGCTGCGAGTGTCTTGTGTGAGCTGCCCCAGGTGGAGTCTGACGCTGTGGTGGCCAGTGAGAGAAGCCTTGCACCCAGTGAACCCAAACTTGCTGCCTTACGGCGAGCCCCTGCGGGTGCCTGAGACTGCAACGGCCCTCAGGAGTAGAAAGACCAGTCTTTCTCCCGAGGTTTCAAACTACCAACCACCGGGATTGCAGCTCATCTCATAACCATGCCACCACCATGGTTTCCCTAGAGCGGTGAGGGAGTCCCTGAGTAGACCCTGTGGTTGAGCTCATAGCAGGGTGTTGGAAGACAGACATCTGGGCATGGTGAGGAACCCTTGATGAAGCAGGAGGCCTGAGCCCTGACTGCCCACCCAGCTCGTCGCTGCTGCCTCCAAGGCTATAAATGGCTTGGCCATCATAGTAACTATGCTATTTTTAGCTGAGGGTGGCTCCCAGAACTGGGCTGGGGCCAAGGGCAGGTAGGTGGGGCTTGACCGAGGCTAATACTAGGGGCTGGGAAGTGGTCCTTACTAACCCTTGGCCCTCACCTGCTCCGAGACCTCAGCTTTGAAAAGCCACCCTTGGCTCAGCTAATTGATTCAGCAAACAGGGAACAGTAATAACCTCATGTGCTGTTTATTCACCAAATATGTGAATACCTGCTCTGGGCCCTCCAAGGGTAAACAAACCACACGCTCTCTGTCTGCCTGTCTTCCTATACAATCTAGTGTGTGAGGGGGAGACAGAAAATAGCTACACCGATGGATATACGATCATGTGGTAAGATCTATGGAAGAAAATGTAATCAAGGTGTTTACATGGGGAACAGGAGGAGATAGACATCTAGTGAAAGTTGACCCCTGTGCCTCGTAGAACAGCTTAGCTCAGTAACATAACAATATGACGGCAACTGAACTCTTTTCCCCCTCATACATGCTATATACCAGCCATGATTCCACACTTTGGATTTCATTTGCTTCTTAATAGCCGTCATTTTCTGTGATAGGTGTTATTATTCTCATTTTATAGTCGAGGACATTGGATCTTAGAGAGAGGCTTCTTGCCTAAGGTTTACACAGACAGTAAGGAAAGGAGTCAGATTTTGGATCCAGACGGTCTGACTCTTCCCCTCCTCAGTTCCTATCCTCCCTCAGCCGTGGGAATACGCGCTTTCTCACAGCAGTGTGGTAAATACTGCAATCCAGGTACTGCATGAGAGGAGGCTTGAGGATGTTGGGGGGGAAATTCTGTTATCTCATTTTTCACGAGCTCGTTGACCCCCACCTCCTCGTACATTGTGCATGCATATTAGAGGAACGTTGGTGGCACAGTGGTTAAAGGACTCTACTGTTAATGGAAAGGTCATCAGTTCGAACTCACCAGATGCTCTTTGTTCCCTGGGAGAAACCTGTGACAGTCTGTTTTCATAAAGATTTATAGCCCTGGAAACTTTACAGGGCAGTCGCTGTCCTGCCGTCACTAAGAGTCAATGATCTGTTTGCATGGGGCCTTGGGAGGCCCAGGGGAGGAAGTGACTAACCCTGAGAAAGTGGAGGGAGGCCCTACAGTTTCCCCACTAGTTTTTTCTCAGCGTTTGGGAGATAAAAAGTAGCTGCCCAATTCAAACTTAAGAAATGGAAAAATCAGTTCGTTCCACACAGTTGTTTTTACATATGAAGAAAGTTACACCCAAGGGGCATCAGATGGAGGCCCCACGGTGGGCTGTGGGTGGAACACAGCTGGGGACCCTGGCTTATTCAGTTATTCAATCCACAAATCCATAACGAGGGCCTACTGCTTTCTTTGCCACGGAAGTAACTTGGCACTACCCAAGAACTTGAAGTCTGTGAGGGAGAATACAGTATAACGCACAGCCTCAGTGAAGTGCCACGCAGGCAGCAAAGATAGTCTGTGCTGAGGGTGAAGAGAGGGCTGTGTGGCTTGCATTTGGCTGCCAGTGGAGGGCGTCCAGGAAGGAGGCATGAGTGGAGGTGGGAGAGGCGGGGAGAGTGGGCTGCTGTAGGGGAGATGGGAGGGAAGAGGGAGCTGCCAATGCCTGGGTCACCTGTGTGAGCACATGGGCGCTCACTGGTGACTGACTAGTCATTAGACACAAGTGTTTCATAGTTGGCCAGCTACCCTGCCTCAGTGCTTGTAGACAGGAAGATCGCAATCACACGTAGTGGCAAGCCTAATAACTACCATAGTTTCAAAGTTATGAGGCGTGTAAATGGTGAGTGATTTTTTTCAAAGATAGCGGCAACAATGTAATGTGGCATGAAAGTCTCCTCTTGGCAAAAAAAAAAAAGAGAAGAAATCACAGGTGCGGCTAATAATAGTGTGGCTGGTCGCCTGCCTGTATGCGAGGGACTTCAAAAAGTCAGTGGTAAAATTCGGTTATCTTTTCATTCCATTTATCCCCCCACTATATTTTTTTTTTGAGGTTTCTCTGGTATAATTGAGGAAAGAATAAAATAGTAAAGATAGAATAAATAAATAAAGGAATACCTTTATTATATATACCTTTAGTTCTCTACGATAACCATTCACCCCCAACTTCACAAGCATTCACCACAAAATATTGCCACCGTGTCGATTCAGGGGCCCGGGCCCACAGAATTCTGCCCAAGGGCCCTTTAAGGGGTCTGCAGTCTTTCAGGAATTCCTGTAGTCTGGCAAATAGAGATGAGGTCTTGTGGAGGGGAGTGGTTACCTAGGTCCCCACAGTCAGAGGTTGGGTTAGGGCCCTACAGGGGCCCCACTGGTTTCCTGCTGGGTGGCCTTTGAGCGACATTGCTGAGTGGCTTCCTACTGGGACCGCTGTGGTCCTCTGCCCTTGCTTCCTGTGGGAAATGATTCTGCAGGAATCTTACCACCTCTGGCTGTCAGGCTTGACACCAGAGAGGAGGAGACCCAACTGGGCCTTCAACAGCGTCCTTTCTTTCTGTTTCTTTGCTGCTGCCGATAAAAGCAGGCAGCAAATAATGAAACACTTAAATGATGCAACGAAGGACAAGGAATGACGCATTGAACACCCATGTATCTAATCAGTTTAAGGAAAAAAATGACAGAAACAGCTTTATTGTTTGCAGGACACGTGGCATACATTTCTAATGTAACATGTAGCACGTTGTGTGTGTGTGTGTGTGTGTGTGTTTGCTCCCTGGCAAGTGTGAGCTATTTGTAAAGGAAGGGTGGTGCTTTCTTGACCTGTTGCTTTTGTGCCCGCCATAAATCTTTTGGTAAAGTCTATTGGGAAAGCTGGTCTCAGGATCTGTTGGAACGGGCCCTGTTTCCTCCCTTTTCAAATCATCTCAGCTGTCTCAGTACGACAAATTCTGGGTCAGTCTTCAGTCCTCGGAGGTGTTGCTCACCCAGGTCACTTTGTCTTATGTTTCAATGAAAACACAGCTCTTTGTACCCCTTTTCAGCCTCCTTGACTGTATTTTCAGAGATGCATAATTTGTAGCTGAGAACTGTGTCTTCTGGGACACATAGCTAAGAAATGGCAGACGTAGACGTTATAACTCTTTGGATCTGTGTACCAAGTCCATTTAAAAAAGAAATCAAGACATCTCCGTCAGGGCGTCCCTGGAGGTGACAGACACCTCACTGATCTGGCCTTCAGAGCTTCTGGCCTCAGTCATCTGGCCACAGCGAGGAACCTGAGGCAAGCGGCACAGGCCCTGGAGTTCTTCCGTCCCCGGTAGGGCTGCTGTGAGCCGGAATGGACTCCGCGGCACATGCTTTTTCAGTTCACTGTTGGTTTTGCTGTCGTCACTCATCGTGGACCCCTGGTGGAACCGTGGGCTCAACATTGGGTTGTGGAGTGCAAGGTTGGTGGTTCAACCCACCAGCTGCTGCCCGAGACAAAGAGAGGGCAGACCGTGTGCTCTCATAATGACCTATAGTCTCGGAAGCCCTCGGAAACAGTTCTGCTTCGTCCTGTAGGGTCACGATGAGTCGGAATACAAAGCTGGGATGCTTTAGAGGGCAGCAGCGCATCCAGTGGTGATCATGATGCTGCACTGTGGGCTTGCCTGCTCAAATGCCTACCTTCTTGATGCACTGAAAGCAACGCAAACATTAAGACAGCAAATGTCCCATGTTATATTGCCAGCTTGATATCTAGTCTCTATAAAGTGTGGAGAACTGAATTGAATGGGGATTGATCGCCTGATTCTAATTCAACCGAAGTTTGTTAGGCACTTATTAGAAGTTGAAAAGGGGCTGAGCCCCGGTGGCGTAGTGGTTGTGCACGGGACTGCGGCCCACTGGGACGGAGGTTCAATTCCAGCAGTGGGGCTGGGCCTCCTGGAGAGCAGTGATGCCCCCCACACCCCCCACCCCCCCCAAAAAAAGAAGTTTGAAAGATTTTCCTCAGGAAGTGTTGGATAAAGCCAAGGAAATAAACTTCATTTCTTTACAAGAATTTGCTGGCTTTTGGAACTTCTTGTCCTACTGATACCATCAATGCAGCCTTACTGTCTTGGGTCGGTGGGGCAGGGTGGAGGTGGGGAATCAGGTCAGTTTGGGTTGATCAGTCTCACCTCACTTGGAAGAACATTTTTCTGGGTGTTTAAAAAAGCAAAACCCTTATCTTTTTTTTTTTTTTTTTACCCACAAGATACTGTTAACAGGAGCTTGGAAACTGTCTAATTCCACAAAGGACATATACAATATCTCTCCATGTGAAGACTCTGGCTTTGGCCAAACCAGGCCTTTGTTCAAGGTTTACTCTAGACACTGGGGAAGCCGTTGGTAAGGCATGGGTACTAGTATGTGCCCCTGCTTCCTGCCCTTGCCTCCTTCCTTTTACTGGGTGTAACCACTTCCCCGGCCCCACCTGCAGCCCTGAATTGGCTGAGCATATGGTACTGGTCCCTAGCTGTGTTTGTTTTCCATTTCAATATAACAAATTATCTCAAAATGCTTAAAACAATAAATCTTTATTATCTTACAGCTGGGGGTCGTGGGTCTGGAAGCTCTGTGCAGTTTAGCTGGGTGCCTCTTTTCAAGGTCTCTTAGAAAAACACAACTGCCAGGCTGTTGGCTGGGGCTGTGGTCCTATAGGGAGGCTTGATTAGAGGAAGAGACTTTTCTTTTGAGTTAATTTGTATGGTTGTTTGCATGGTCCTTTGCCAGATGACTGCTCCACAGAGTTAACGTCAAGACCGACAGTTGCTTGTGCTCCGGGAAATTGAGCCAAAAGATAACGAGAGAGAGAGAGAGAGAGAGAGAGAGAGAGAGAGAGAGAGAGAGCGAGAGAGAGCACGCGCTAGAGATCGAGCTGACAACAGAAGCCATGGTTTTTCTTTTTCTTTTCTTTTTTTTTTTTTTTTGGGGGGGGGTGGGGCATCACTCCGGCGGTGGGAGTAGGAGGCCCAGCCCCACTGCTGGAATTGAACCTCCGTCCCAGTGGGTCGCAGTCCCGCGCACAACCACTGCGCCACCGGGGCTCAGCCCGGGTAGAAGCCATGGTTTTTCTAATCATCTAACTTTGGAAATGATCTGTCACTTCTGCCATGTTCTATTTGTCTGAAGCAAGTCAATACCGTAGTCAAGGAGAGGGGGTCATATAAGGGCCTGAACATTTGGGTCCGTCCATCTTAGGAAATACGTATGGTGTTATCCTGGGACTATAATCTTGGGAGCAAGGTATTTTAATTTTAAAAATTGGGGGTAGGGTGGGGCGGGGAGCAAGATATTTAGGTGTCAAAACTTCTTACTTTTTCTTTGACTCCATGGGGGTTTTCTTTCTTTTTTGGGGGGAGGGCAACACTGCCCTCAGGTGGTGGGAGTAGGAGGCCCAGCCTTTGCTCCGTGGAGCTGGACTCGAACCTCCATCCCAGTGGGCCGTAGTCCCGCGCACAACCACTACGCCACCGGGGCTCAGCCCTCCATGGGGGTTTTCAAACTCTTTTTGTATTCCTTTTCATTTTGTGCCTACTTGGCTCGAGCATTCGTTTGTTGTCTTGACATGAAAAGTTGACCCAACTCCTTCCTTCATATTTTCAGGGGACTCCTGCTACCCTCCCTCGTTTTAAACCAGCCTTTTCTCGTCGGCTAGCTCCTGGTGTAGAAACGTTGATCCTGGAGCCCGTTATACCATCTCCACTTGCCTTGGAGTCATCACATCACTGGCTTGACTTCTGATATACCAGTATTGAATTGGGGTAGGGAGCCCTGGTTGCACAGTGTTCAAAGCATGCAGCCACTAACTAAAAAGTCAGTGGTTCAAATCCACCGGCCTCTCCATCGGAAAAAAGATGTGGCAGTCTGCTTTCCTAAAGACGTACAGTCTTGACAGCACCTTGGGCCACTTCTCCTCTGTACTGCAGGGTCACTATGGAGTTGCAGTTGGCTCGACAGCAGTGGGTTGTTTGGGTTTTTATTGCATTGGGACGTTATTGAGGTTAAAAAGCAGCAACAAGTTACTTTGAACTCAGAGGCCATTTTTGTTAGAAGCTAGGGTTTACATCTTAGTGCTTCAAACCCGGGAGGGCTTTTCGGGATCATCTCTCCGGAAGCTTTGCGTAGCCAGGTCTAGGAAATAGTTTTCCCTGATTCTCATTCATATGCTGCCTCCATGCTACGGTGGAGCCTTCACGACCATAATGCAGCCTGTGTGGACTGCTGGGAATTTTCTGGACCTGTGTATGGGCGAACCAGAAAGCAACACCCAGTGTTGTATTCTGGCCACAGAAACTGGGCTGGGCAAAACTGGCGCTACACAAAGCCCACGTCAGGTGTTACTTCTGAAGAATTTTGAGTCCAGCTGGAAAGCTTTTCTATAGGCACAGGAAAAGAAGCAGAGCAGCATTTGTAGAAGATGATGAGTAACGCCAGCACTTTGTGTGCCACTGTCTCAGCACGCTCAGCCCATAGCCAGGAGAGAACTTGGTTTGTTGGGACATCCAGAGGAAATTTCTTGAAGGAAGTGGGTTAGAGCATTATGTTGCGTGCCTCCCCTTACTTCGTCAGGCTGGTTGCATTTTGGGACCCCCCCAGTACATTAGAGTACATGCATCAAAAGCCTTTTGGAGGGCTGAGCCCCAATGGCATAGTGGTTGTGTGCGGTACTGCGACCCACAGAGTTGGCTGTTCAAATCCAGCAGCAGCTTTCCAGGAGCAAGGCTGGGCCCCCCTACTCTGACCAGGGACCAGTGATGCCCACAAAACAGCAGCAACAACAAAAAGCCTTTTGGAGTTCCTGTGGCCACCTGGGAAGTGGCAAAAGGAAGCTGTCTGGACCCTGAGAATTCAACAGAGCCTTGCCTGTGTGGGCATGGCTTGCTAGGGCAGGAACAATTTGACTAGAGGGGGCCATGGCCCCGTCACATTATCAGAGCAGGGCAGATTAATTTTGTGCAAGGAAAACATGAGCCAGCAGCACTGTGCTCTTCCCCTTCCTGCTGGGTAGCTGGTGGTCCTGTGAGCTAGACACTGGGGTTGGCGGTTTGAGCCAGCCCGAGAGGCTTCTCGAGAGATTGATGAGGCTGTCGCCTTCCATAAGGATTGCCAGTTTCAAGAACTCTGCATAGCATCACTATGAGTCGGAATCTACTTGATGGCAGTTGATGGTTTGAGCCTTGGGGAGCTTGGATTAGAGAACTCACAAACTCTACATTCCCTCTGTGGATAGTGATTACTTTCTCAATAGTCAGGGTTCTGGGCAACAACTGCTCACTGCTTCACCCCCCCCCCCCCCCCCCCCCCCCCCCCCCCCGTGGCTACATTGCCTTCTTTTCCCCTCTCTGCATTTTTGCCTCAGCTAGTGCTTTTTTCCCCTTCTTCTTTTCTTGGCCTCAGGAAACACCTTATACTGCTTCTCATAAGATTTTCTTCTCCCCAAATTTCCTTCCCTCTTCCTACCACTCTCTCTGCTGACACCTTTCCTGACCCTGATGCTCGCCACAATTCCTCTCACCCTCCGTAGCCCTTTCTGATTGTACCACTCATTGTCTGCTTCACACTTTGTGCAGGCCTCTTGGCAAGAGGCAGCCTGACAAGGTTTCAAGAGTCCTGGTTCCCGTTGGCACAGTCTTTATTGACAATGTGACCTAAACTACAGTTTCCTCACTTGAAACAGGAGGTCAAAAGAGTTATTGTTTGTGAAAGCATTGTGTACATTTGAAAACATTTTAGTCCTCTCCTCCCTTCCCCTCCCCTCCCCTCTCCTCTCGCTCAGTCAAGAACCAGGCTCTCTGCATTAATCTCAGTGCTGGTGTTCAGTAGGGATGAGTTGAGTAAGTGAACGAATGAAAGCGAGTGATCCTTGTGATGGAGTAGACAGGGAGGGAAAATGTCCCCCTCCGTGCCCTTGAAAAGCTTAGGCAAGTATGCCCCGGAATGGGTGGTAGAATTTACCTGGTGGGTTTTCAGAAGCATTCGCTGGGTCGTCTTTCTGTTTGAGCTCAAAGTTCCTCATCCCACTTCCCAAGTGGCTGTGTGCCTTTAGAATTACCGAGGGAAGGCCCGGCCATGCCTCTAACTGGCAGGTTTGTTTGCCACAGCCCTGGTGGCTCCGAGCAGGGGCTGCACGGGAGTGGAGAAGGGCCAGCAGGGGACCGCTGGGCACAGACAGGCTCTCTTGGGTCTCAAAGGACCTCATGCTGCTCTCCTGCCTTTGGTTCCACAACAGAGATGATTTTCCCTCGGGTCACCCTTGAGGCAGCGGCGTGCACAGCATGAACCTTCACTGCTTTCCTTAGCCTGGCTCGCTGGTGGGATGGCGGAGGGCGCCTCCTTCCACAGTTCCCACTGCAGGAAGGTGGAGCAGCCGCGTGAAGAGTGAAGCTCGCCGGCTCATTGAATGTTGTCTCTGGTGCGGAGACCTGACTGTGCCCCAGCGAATGCCAGGCGAAGGAGACTTAGCATGGCCCAGCGAGGACAAACCTGCCCCTTTCCCCTCCCAGCCATATTTGCTAGCCTGCTCCTCCAGAGAAAGGCGGGCTGCGTAGTCTTAGAAACCCCCAGGGGCAGTTCTACTCTATAAGTCAGAATTGACTCCATGGCACTGAGTGAGTGTCTTGTACTGAAGTCTGGCCCCAGGCGACCAGCAATCTGGCTGGCTCCCTGATCTCATGTGCCTCTACTTTTCTCCAGCCGGATACAGTTGCTCTGCTTCTATCTGGCCTCTCTGGGTTATCTCCGACCTCTCAGGAAGCTCTTAGAACTCTCATCACTACAGCCTATACTCAAACAAATGTCTCCTGGCTTGCCAAGCTCCCAGAGCCAGCTTCTAAAATGTACTGGCGGCCAGCACAGACGAGAGCCCTTCAGGTATAGCACATGCCCAGGTTTGAAAGCAGCCGGAGCCAGTGTGCCTCTGAGTGTGTAGTGGTTGTGTATGTGTGTGTGTGTGTGTGTGTGTGTGTGCGCGCACACGCAGGGTAGTGGTGGTGGTCTTATTTCAGGACTTCCTGGCCGGGACAAAGGTGACTGGGACTCATACACTTCCAATTTGCGAAGAAACAAATATGTGAGGCGACTCAAATCACTTTGATGATAAGAATCACGATCCCAGCTCCTGTTGACCGAGCACTTGTTATGTCCTAGGCACCGGGCTGCTGGGTGATTTACATTTGCACAGCGGCCCTTAAAGGCAGGCATTGTCCTTATTTTACACATGATGAAATTGTCCAAGAACTTATGTATTTTCCCCAGGGTTACTAAACCTGTCTGTGACAGAGCGAGGGTTTGCACCCTGGGCTTTCTCACCCCAAGACCAGGACTGTTTCCATTTTCGTTTCATAGCCTGTGATGAGGCAGAAAGGAAAATGAACGGCGATCTCACTTTAGCTTGCCGTTAGGTGACCACCGCGTCAGTTCCCACTCAAGGGCCCTTGCGTTTGACAGGTGAGACCTTTGTGGTGGGGTCCTTTTCCGTCCTCACCACTGCTGTTGTTGTGTGATCCCCTTTTCGGCGCTGTGGTGCCATCTGCCTCCTGGAGGGCCTTTCCCTCCTTCACAGACCCTCTTCCTTACCACGTGTGACTTTAGGTAGCAGTGTACATTTGGATTAAAAGTCCTGCATTTCCTAGGACTGTTAGTGACACTTGCTTATCACCTAACTACCCTTAAAGAAAGTGGGATTCGAGTTTGAGGAGGTGGAGAAAGTAGAGGGGCTATATTTCACGTGTGAATTCTGAATGGGTACTATGACACTGGTGCAATGTCTGGCCTCAGAGTGGTATGTGTTCAGTTTGTATCTTCCAGAAATAGCACTCTGGTTGAGCTATTCTAGGCTTAACCCTTGGGATAGCCTTTGTTTCCCTTTAACGTTTACTGTGTGTTTTATATGTTATATGACAACCTTCCCAGAAGAAGGGCTCACTATAATAGAGCAGATGCACAGCTACTTTATATATAGATGTAAAGCATGAGTCACATATATACAGTGATGTCTCGGTTTGCTGAACTCACTTAGTTCCAAAATCGTGTTCCAACCCCAACAAATTCAAAAACGTAATGTATCTTTCCCATTAGAGATAATGGAAAACCAAATAATTGGTGCTGAGGTCCCAAAATTGCACTTATACATTCATTTTTCCAGGCCTCTAACACAAAGTTAACAGCCTTGTTTATGTTAAATATCCGAAAGCATTGAAACACAATAAGTAAAGCACATTAAATATCAAAACAACACAGTACATAAAATTACGATATTTTAGGTAGAGCACCAAGACTGATGTTTCAACACAGTGACACAAGCACCCTGTGCTGCCTGAGCGAGAGCAGTGCTTAGATTCAAGCATCATCCCTCGCCTTCGATGCTTGTTTCACATAGGTCCATTTTGTCAATGAGCTTTCTGGGAGCAGCAGAAGTGAAACTGTTTGTTTAAGGTCAGACGGCCACTGCTTGGTAGATTCCAAGCCTGAGAATGGATCCAAGTCTCTTGAGTTTTAGCCATGTGCTTTCTAACAAAACTGGGCCTTCATTAGTCTTAGAGATAGACACATCTTCATTAGTCTTAGAGATAGACACATCTGGGTTCAACTTCAGGTTTTGCCCATTTCTGTTGGTAAAATGTTTTACAAATTCACATTAAAAAAAAGAAAGGAAAAAGAAGATAGAATTAATTCCTATCTCATGGAGGCAAGGCAGGTGAAGTGTTTTTTAAAAACTTTTATTTTATAAATCATTTTATCGGGGGCTCTTACAGCTCTCATAGCAATCCATACATCAATTGCACCAAGCACGTTTGTACATATGTTGCCATCACCATGTTCAAAACATTTCCTTTCAATGTGAACTCGTGGTATCAGCTCTTTTTTAGCCCCCCCCCCCCATCTTCTCATGAAGATATATATATATATATTTTTTGGGCATCACTGCTCTCCGGTGGTGGGAGTAGGAGGCCCAGCCCCACTGCTGGAATTGAACCTCCGTCCCAGTGGGCCCCAGTCCCGCGCACAACCACGACGCCACCGGGGCTCAGCCCCTCATGAAGATATTTTATAAAGCTCTTATGTGCTTGTGCCTGTGTGAAAGAATTACTTCAGGAGTGATACCTACTCGCTGGAACCACCAAAGTACATAGTGAGCATTTTTGCCAAATGAGAGTGGACCCAAAGCCTTTTGTGGAAGATCTTTCTTCAATCCCTCAGTTTCAGAGGCTCCTCGTTGTCTTGCAGTTGGAGCTTTCTGGTCTGGGAACATGCTTCCATTTCCCATCATCACATATTTCAAATCTTCCAGTAGCAAATGAACTTGCTGACGGGACTAAGGGGCCATCCCTGCTGCTTCTCTCTTGCCCTGAGAGAAGATGGTGCACATCTGTTTCCCACAGGGTCCCTTGCCAACTGTCAAGAGGTAAAGGCGTGGGACCCAGTGCGAGCCCGATTTAGGCTATGCTTGGGATTGGTAGGCGGTGGCAGTAGCTCTGCTAGACTGTGTTAAGCCCACACTGTAGACAGAGGTAATAGGGTGGAGCTGCCAATCCATGTTAGTACTTGGAGTCCCGTGGTTATCTTTTAGGTTGAGTACACATGTTCCCGAGTCCTCTTGAGAGTGGGAGTAGGTTGCTCAAATTAGGTGTATTGTTAGGTAGCGGGGCTATAGTCGGTGTTCCTTCTCTGTCATGGGAGCAGGCCTCAAACTGGCTGTCTTGTCTGATGTCTGCTCCTGCACTCCCTGAGAGTGAGGGGGCAATGGAAGATTGCCAGAGTAACAAAGAATAGCCGTTTAATGGTTTTTACCTTCTGTCTTGAGATATTTTCTTTCTACAAACAATATTTCCTTTGCAACTTTTTTTCTTCTCTCTTTCTAATTTAACTCTCTTGATCCTCACGGCTTTCTTTAAGGTATATCTAGTTTGATAAAAAGAACACTCGATGGCTGAGCCCCGGGGGCGTAGTGGTTGTGTGCGGGACTGCGGCCCACTGGGATGGAGGTTCAATTCCGGCTCCCAGGAGCAAAGGCTGGGCCTCCTACTCCCACCACCTAAGGGCAGTGATGCCTAAAAAAAAAAAAAAAGAAAAAAAGAACACTAGATTAGGAGCTAATCATGGGTTCTGGGGGCCTCAGTTTCCCCAGGCCAGGTACTGGGGGGAAAACAGAGCAACACAAGGTTGCTGTGTGCAGCTCATCCTGAGATGATGTAATCTCATAAAAATGTGAGTACTTTATTGTAAGTTTTCCTCTTCTGTCCTATCTGGTGGTATTTTATAGAGTTTCCTGGTTCATCTCTTTTTACTACTCTAGGTTTCCTGGGTTTTCAGCTCTGGAGCTCTTTTGTTTTTTTTTATAATTTTGTTTTTCAACTTTCAATGACAACAGGAACAGTGTGGCTACATTGGCATTGCACATGGTACAGCTGCTGCAAGGGAGAGGGACTGAACCCTTGGGGAAAGGTAAAATTTATTGGCATTTGAGCCAACATCCCGTCATTAGCTTGAACAGACCTCTTTAGTCCACCAGCCTTCAGTTTTCATAGCTACCTTTTGGTTTATCTTTAAACGCTCTCCCCTCCTCCCCTAAAAACTTAAGTCCTACTGACTGGGTTGAGATTACCTCTGAACTCAGTATCAGCTAGCAAAACATTTTGCTAGCTTTCAGTATGAAGTAGGTTAGGACATTAGGAGGCCTGGTCTTGCAGCGACCAGGAGTGCTAAGGAGAAGTGCTAACTCAGCTGCTAACTAGGAGGACTGAGGTTCAAACCCATGAGCCTCTCCTTGGGAAGAAGTCTGCTTCTGTAAATATGGGCAGCCTTGGAAACCTTACAGGCAGCTCTACTCTGGCTCTACATACAGGCTTAATAGCAATCTGAGTAGATTCAGTACCCACAGGCTTCCGTTTTAGCTAGTAACGTGTTTGAGGGAAGTGTCAGTCAATCCTGATCCTTGCAACAATTTAAACATGATTTGAGGCGGGGAGGTGGGGGGGGGGGAAAGAAAGTTTTAAGAGTTACAAATTATATATATATATATATATATATCTATATTGCTGTAAGTAGATTTGTGTGTGTGTGTGTGTGTGTGTGTGTGGCATCACTGCCCTGGTGGGAGTAGGAAGCCCAGCCTCGCTCCTGGAGAGCTGTTGCTGGATTTGAACCGTCAACCCTTTGGGCTCCAGTCCCCCACACAACCACTCCTCCACCAGGGCTCAGCCCATAAATACATTTTTTTTTTTTTGGGCATCACTGCTCTCCGGTGGTGGGAGTAGGAGGTCCAGCCCCACTGCTGGAATTGAACCTCCGTCCCAGTGGGCCGCAGTCCCGCGCACAACCACGACGCCACCGGGGCTCAGCCCCATAAATACATTTTTACAAACAAATTAAATCACTATTATTTGAAGAATAGCATTTAACATTTTTAGAAATGAAGCTCTGCTAGTTTTATTTTCATTTTCAGTTTTACTTCAGAGCCACACATACAGACTAGAAAAGCCCCCTATGGCTCAAGAACCTCAGTTTGCTGACCCAAGTGCAGCCACTGGGGGAAGAGGTGACAGCGGATGGAGGTCAAGAAGGCTATTCTGTCAGCTCAGCTTAGTGATGCAGGAAGGGTGTCAGGACCCCAGGGCATAGTGGATGCTGCATTTCTTAAAGTCCACACCCCAAAGCCTTCTGGAGCTGAGCTCATGCCTGTACTTTTAGCCTGAAGACAGAGGCCCGAGTCCCTCAAGAATTCCGTGATGAAAATTAGGGCACTTGAGCAGATCTAATTTGCTGAGCTATGTGAAGGGCAGCGGCTTTCCCTGGGGGCTCCTTTTAATCTCTAGCGGCTATAGACTTTTAAGGTTGCACTAATTAAAATGTCGTTGGCAAGCTGGACTCAGTCCTCTCCTAGCACCAGGTGCTGCTCTAACCGGGAATTTTCGAGGACAGACACAGGCCCGGCTCTTCTGGGGAGTTGTGGAGCGAGTTTCCCTTTTGCCATCTGTCTACTAAGTGCACGAGGAGGAGGAGGAGGAGGAGGATGTGATATCTATGCAGAATGGGCTGCCATTTTGGTGGTGGGTAATGGTGTAGCCCGAGACGGGACCCCGTCTCTTTCCCCGACGAAGGGACTTGGATGGGATGGGGCTCACGGATTGGGCTGCTCCCTGCACGGGCAGCAGGTCCGAATCCAGCTGCCCTGTGGGAGAAAGGGAAGGCGCTCGAGGTCTCAAACAGTTTCTTGGCTCAGGAACTAGGGGCAGCAGTTCTACCCTGACCTGTAGGATTGACGAGGACGAGGAAATGACGCAATGGCGGGGAGTGAGGAAGGAAGGAAGGACCTGGAGCCCCTGTGGGATGGTGGCTGTGCATCAGGTGCTAACGGTAAGGTCAGGGGTCCAGGCCCACTGGATGGATTTCTCATCGGGAGAAACGGGGCGGGGGGGGGCTTTCTATGCCCCTAAAGAGTTCCAGCCGTGGACGCTCACAGGGCCGTTCTGTCCTGAAAGGGCTCCATTAGGACGGACTGGATGGCCTTGCATGAGTTCCTTTTGTTTGGAGGTTGAGGAGGTGTACTCTTAGCTCCGTTTCCTGGTCCATTATCCCTTTAAGGATCTTGTTCTGCTGACTGGGAAGTAATTCCCATTGTCCTTAAGTATCCTCTACTAGTGTGTTCCAGTGCTAACCAGAAAAGGGGAAGGAAAAGGATGTTTTAAGCCCTCAAAGAGGCAGGTACTGGGCTAGTTTAAAAAAAAATTTTTTTTTTATGCAGCCATCTTTTTGTATGTGGTATTTTTAAAGAGTTTGTTTAACTCATAATGAGGAGTGCACACTGATGTTATAACCTGTTCAAAGGACTCACATTTATATATCAGGGATATCGAAATGACTACACAAAGGAGGTGAAACTGGTATTTACAACTGGAGCATGTACACTGCTGGTAGAGACTAGAGTGCTCCACTCATGGAATCTGGGTCAGATAACCCCCTCAGGAACAGTAATGGGAATAGTGATGTCAGGAGGGCAAGGGGGGAGGTGGGTGCAGGAAGAGGGAACCAATCACAATGATTTATGTATAACCCTTCCCAAGGGGGATGCACAGCAGAAACCGGGATGAAGGGAGGGAGTGAACAATGTAAAATATGAAAATAATAATAATTTATAATTTATCAAGGGTCCCTGAAGGTGGGAGGGTGGGGGGAGAAGGGGGAGATGAGGACCTGACACCAAGGGCTGAAGCTGGAAAACAGTGTTTTGAAGATGATGATGGCAACAGATGTAGAGAGTGCTGGATACAGTTGATGTATGGATTGTTACAAGAGCTTTAAGAGTCCCTAATCAAGTAACTTATAAATTAAAAAACAAAAACCCTTGTTATTTACAGTGTGCGCGTGTGTGTAAACTATGGTGGGAGGATAGATGCTCTCCACTTGCATGTTTATAAACAAGCAAAAATCCCAAACCCGGTGCCTTTGAGTGAAATCTTCTGAGAATTATTTTGTATTCCTATCAGGTGTCAACAACGTAACTTGTAGACGAACTTGGTTAACCAACTTAATCAACCTAATTGTTGGTTAAGTCAGTTGTCCTCGCGTTCACTCTGACTCATGCCGATCCTTGTGTTTATGGCCATCTTTTAATGATTATTGTTACTTAACTTTTTATTGTGAATTGGGCGAAGGTTTACAGAGCAGATCTGTACATGACCAGTAAGCCTGATGTTGAGTATGATTTTGCGTTTTGTTCCACGTTTTCCTCCCACTCTTTCCAGACCCTTCTAATGTGATCCTCCTCAGAGGAATTTGTAGCGGTAGCCAGGCACCATCAGGTCTTCTGGTCTAAGAGTTCTAGCGACTGACGCCCATTAGTTCACTGGACTAATTGTTCCTATGCATCTTCTATTTTCATTACTCATTTTTGCTCTGGACAGGGAGAGACCAATAATTGCATCTAGGCTTTGAGGTGTGGTTTATAATGGCCATTTTGCAGATGAGGGAATAGAGAAGGAAAATAATTTACTTTCTGGATTATCATTACAGCCTGTTTGTTGTAGACCACACCAGAACTGAAATCCTAGTCTATCTCAAGGCCTCTGGTTGCCTTCCTATTGCGAGACCAATGTATTGGTTCCTACTGGTAGCCATTCTTCGAATAACCGAAAGACACTACCACACGATGGCTGCTATATTTCAGCCCACGATGTCAATCCAGACGGAGCACTTGTGGCAGAGAAGGCTGCATATTAGGATACTAATTGCAAGTCCAGCAGTTCAAAACTATCAGCCTCTCTGCGGGAGGAAGACGAGGCTTTCTATGGAGTAAAGCTTTACCGCCTCAGAAACCCACAGGAGCGGTGCCATTCTGTCCTCTCGGGTTGCTCTAAGTCGGAATCAAACAAAAACCGAGTTTGGTTTTCTCATCGTCGGCCCATCTCGTTGAAGTTCTTCCTTCTTTTTGCTCACTCTCTGTAGTAACTGATCTCCCTGACACATGTCCAAAATATGTGAGACGAAATCTCACCATTCTCCGTTTTCAATAGCATCCTGGGGGCACCTCTCCCGAGACAGGTTGGTTAGTTCTTTTGGCAGCCCATGCTGTATTCAGTTTTCTTTGCCAACATCATAATTCAGAGGCATAAATGCTCTCTCCCTTTTATATAATCCAGCTTTCTCATGAATAAAAGGCTTTTGGTAATACCAAGGGTTGGGTCAAGCGTACCTTAGTCTTCAAGGTGACATCTTTGCTTCTTAACACTTTAAAGAGGTGGTTTGTTTGTTTGTTTTCCACTTTTAATCTCCATCTCTTCCGTTGCTTTTTTTTTGGGGGGGCATCACTGCCCCCTGGTGGTGGGAGTAGGAGGCCCAGCCTTGCTCCTGGAGAGCTGCTGCTGGATTTGAACTTCCAACCCAGTGGGCACGCACTACCCACGCACTACCACTATGCCACCTGCACTCAGCCCCAGGTTCCTTTTAAAGAGGTGTTTTGCAGCAGACTTTTTCTCTGAAGCACATCTTTGGACTTCTTGATTGCTGCTTAATAGAATTAATCCTAAATAGAATGAAATCACTGACCACTTCAGTCTTATGGCTATTTATCACTGATGTTGCTTATTGGCTTAATTCTGGGGATTTTTGTTTTCTTTATAATGAAATGTAATCTATATTGAAGGCTGTAGAGATTTTTAAAATCATTTTTTGGGGGGGTTCCTACATCCCATCACAATCCACTCAATCATCCACCCATTGCATGTCAAGCACATTTGTACATGTGTTGCCCTCATCATTCTCGAAATATCTGTTTTCTACTTAAGCCCTTGCTATCACCTCCTTATTTCCCCTCTCCCTCCTTCCTCGTGAACCCTTGATAATTTATACATTTTTATTATTTTGGAAGGCTGTAGTTTTTTTATCTTCATCAGTAAATGCTTCAGATGATCTTCCTTTGCAGCATACAAGGTGTGTCATCTGCATATCATGGTTTTTTGGGTTTTTTTTTGGCATCACTGCTTCCGGTGGTGGGAGTAGGAGTAGGAGACCCAGCCCCACTGCTGGAACTGAACCTCTGTCCCAGTGGGCCGCAGATATCATGGGTTGTTAATGAGACTGTTATGCTAGTCCTGATGCTGTATGCATCTTAGTTTATTTGCTCCACATACAAATTGAATAAGTATGGTAAAATCTAAAACCCTGATACACACCTTTCCTGATCTGAAACCCTGCAGCATTCCCTTGTTCTGTCTGAATGACTACCTCTTGGTTACCTTCTGGGCATAGAACAAATAATGCTATCTCCTGCACTTCTTCCTTCAACACCTTCAAACCCTTAACTTCAGAAAGTTTTCTTTGGTTCCTTCAGCTACAATTTCCTCCTCATTTCATGTTTCCCAGAGCACTCTCTCATCTGCTTGATATCATAGTCAGCAAACTACCTCTCTCACCTGACTGTTGCCACTTCTATCGAGTATGTTGCTCATGTATGTTTGTTAAACTGAACTCAGTGGAGTTGTCGAGCTGGCACTGCAGACATCAGGAAAGACTGGTCAAGAGAAGGGCTTTGGGTGGAGTCTTGGCTTGCTTCCTGAATGAAGCCAGGTCTGCTTCTTCCTGATGTGTTCCGAGTGTCCTGTGGTGTGCTGGAAGCAGTATATTCTAGACAAGGTGTCTTTCAGTCTCCCAGGGGCAGGCATCTTTTCCTTTCGGTTCTATCCCTTGGCATCTGACTAGGGTTTCTTTCTTTCTTGTTACTGCTCTGCAACTCACCCATCTAGGCTCAGTGCTGCCTGGAGTGGAGTAAATACCTCAGCTTGGCCTTCATGGCTTGCTTGCTAGAATATGCCTGGGTCCTGCAGGCACCAAGATTTTTTTTTTTTTTTACAAAGAGTGTACTGATTTATTAACCCTTTATTTTGGGCTACAGTTTTTACAACTCAGCTGACTACTGTGTCATTCCCCAGGGTAAAGGCATTTTTAGAGAAAGAAGGTAAGCCTGTAGAAACATTTTAGTAATTTGAATTACTTTCCTTATGGGCTAAAAAATTTTTGTTAAAAAATATAATACAATGGGGGGCTGAGCCCTGGTGGCGTAAGTGGTTGAGTGCGGCCCGTGAGCTTGGCGGTTCAAGTCCAACGGCGGCTCTCAGGAGCAGCACTGGGAAGCGCCCATGACCACCAGAGGCAGTGATACCCACTATATATATATATATATACATATATATATATATAATAAAATATTTTTCAAGACTTGTCCTATGTGTGTAGCATAAGTGCTTCCAATGTTTAAGTTTGTTCATATGGGAATAAATGGCAAATTGGAACATGAAGACACATAGTGAAAAGACCTTCAGTGGGAAAAATAATAAAATGTTAGTCGCAATCAAAATAAACCCCACACTCGGATGAAGCACAATGTTGTAAAAACGTATTTTGATATGGTGGGAAATCTGAAATAATCAACCAGAATCAGCTTGCCGGCAACACCACACCTTTTTTGGCTGCTCAGGTAGCAAGAGAATATTATGAAATGTTCTCAGGAGGGAGGGTGCAGAAAGCATTCTGCGACCAGGGTTGTGCTTTAGCTCAATTCTCCCACTCAGTGTTGTCTTAGAGACTGTTTATTTTTGGTGTCTGTTTCCCTAGTTGGAATTTTGTGAGCATTGGATAAGGTAATATATGTAAAAATATTTTGTAAACCCTGATGTATTATTATCATCATACTTATTGAGGTGCCATTTTGCTATTACTATAAGGAAAATTTTCATTTAAGAAGTTAGCTTGCTTGACCTAGGTGGGAGGGAGGATGCAGTTTTTGTGTTCTCTCCTTATTTGACATTTTCGGTCTGAGTTTTGTGTGGGTAGAATGGGGGAGGGGTGGGAAATACCATATTTTCTAAAAGGGATGCAGAATTGCTAATTCCATAGTTGTCTGGGCAGTCAGAGAGGAATGCCTGTGAAGGGAGGGCATGTATCATTCTTTCAATACATAGGTAGTGAGTTCTGCCTGATGGAGGAGAAAGAAGGGCTGATAGCTACATATTTAATTATATGGTAGACTAAAATAGGGAGGCAGCGTGGTTTAGAAAGAACACTCTACACGGATCGTGTTTTTGTTTTATGCTCTGCTGTGTGTCTACCCAGGAATAATGCTTAGCACAGAGGAGATTCGTAATAAATACCTGTTTAAAGAAAGGTCAAGTTTTGCAACTAGATAATCAGGGCTTACTTGGGGGCTCTACCTTTTACTGAACAAGGAATCACTGGTGTTGTAGTTAAGGTTAAGGTTAGTTAAGGTAAGCCTGGCTGCCAACTGAAAGGTTGGTGGTTAGAAACAGCCAGCCGTGGTGCAGGCGAAAGATACTTCCATAAAGATGCTCGCTTCGGAAGCTAGAGGAGAGTATTTCTGTGTCCCGCAGGATGGCTGCGATCAGAGTGGACTTGGCGGCAATGAGTTTGTCTTTTTCTATTTTCCTGAACAAGTCACTTAATCTCTCTGTTTTGCAGTTCCTTCATTTATAAAATGGGCCTTGGATTAGCTGTGGAACATGGTCACCAGGGGGAATGAAAAACTAGAGACTTTGAAAGTCTTAGTATAAGTCTTAGCCCATAATACTAAAAACGCACTGCCACTGGGTAGCTTCAGACTCAGAGCCCCTCTAGAACTGCCTCTGAGGGTTTCTGCACGAGAGTCCTTCCTGGTTTCCCAAGTGTGACGGCACCACACAAGAAGAAGCACTTAGTTCTGCTTGGGAGGATCTTGGAGACGGCTTCATCTGAGGATGCCTTCCAACTGGAGAAGGTCCTGAGGAGGCGTGACTGACGTCGGAGGCCCTGGGTGGTGCCCACAGGTCAGGCTCTGCTAGTAACTGCCACGGTGGCCGTGGATCTGCACGGTGGGCTGCAGAAGAGAGCCCCCCACGTCTACTTCCATGAGGCCGGGGCCATGGAAAGCACCGTGGGAGCAGTTTTACTCTGACAGCTCTCCTGACTCAGAGTGCACATGACAGCCTCGTTTGTTTTCTGTTGGCTTGTGTGCATGGATGGTATTTCCTTCCAGTGGGCACTCCCTGGGATGAAGCCAGGGCTTGGGGCTTGGTGCGCTTGGTCCGAGTCTCCGCTTTCCCGTGGTCCTGGTGGGAGGGCTGCTTCTTGCCTTTCAGACAAGCTGCCATGTGCCCTGCAGGTTGGTGCAGAGGTCGTGCTCGTGTCTGGTCTCACCTGCCTGCAGCTCGGTTTTTACAGCCAGCTATTCCCACCCCCCTCAATAATTTTTAGTTGGAACTTTGAAAATGTGTACTCCGTTTGACTCCAGTTCCGGATCAGTTGTAAATTCTCATGAAAGGTGGAGCAGAGTGTGTTTACTTGGGTTAATCAGGCACTTATGAGTTGACCTTTACTTGTGAAAACCTAATTTTTCCCTCACGCCTGAATGACGCTGGCAGGCTGAGGGCCTTGTTCTTAGGCATTCCGGGAACCGCCGGGTGTGCCTGCAGGTTTGCCCTTGTCCCAGTGCACAAGGACTGGGAGGGTTTGTCCACTCCTCAGCGAGCGTGCCCTTTCATCCTCGGGCTTTCAGGCCTTGGGGATACCAGTGTTCTCTGATCACCAGTTCAGAGCGCTGAGCGTTCTCTGCTGGTTACATTTCCTGGGAGGATGAATAAGCCGGAAGAACCTTCTGGATCCAGACAGGAAATCTTGCTTGTGAATTGAAGCCACTTAGCAAGAACATAGAGAACATCTTCTTGCCTGGGGGGTAGTTCAACCACCCAACCTCGGTCGCTCTCCCCACCCCACGCCAATTCACTGTCAATTGAGTTGATTGAAATTCATAGCAACCTTCTAGGGCAGGGTGAGACTGTAACTCTTTTTTTTTTCTTCTGGCATCACTGCCCTGGGGGGAATAGGAAGCCCAGCCTTGCTCCTGGAGAGCTGCTGCTGGATTTGAACTGTCAACCCTGTGGGTCATAGTTCCACACACAACCACTACGCCACTGGGGCTCAGCCCGAGACTGTAACTCTTTATGGGAGTAGAAAGCCTCATCTGTCTACGATGGAATGACTGGTGGGTTTGAACGACTGACCTTGGACTAATGACTGCCATGCCCTTAGAGTTTGTTTGGTGAGCCTATGTCTTCCTGATGTCGAGTCACTGTGTTCTGAGCACCCTCCTTTGGGAGCTGAGCAGTGCCATTGAAGAGATCTCAAATATGGATTGGGGAGAAAAGAGGAAGGTTACGAAAAAAAGATACAGATGGAAGAAAGAGGCATTTTGCTAAACAGTTGCTGTATGCCAGGTGTTTTACATTGAGTATTCTCTTTAATCCCCAAAACAACCCATTGAGGAAGCTGTTACTAGCACTCTTTTGCAGATGATGAAACTGAAGCCTGGAGAGTTTCAGCAAGTTTCCCAAGATCACACAGCTGGTGCATGGTAATAATAATAATAATAAATACTACTACTACTACTACTACTAATGCCCATTCCTGTTCAGTTAGTTAGGATTCTTAGTAATCCTATAGGACAAAATAGAAAAAAGTCCCCTAGGGTTTCTGAAAAGGCTGTAAATCTTTTGTGAAGTGGGGCTGCTATTTCTTTCTCCTGTGGAGCCGTTGGTGGGTTTAAACCACTGACCTTTTGGCTAATAGCCAAGTTCTGAACTTCTGCAGCACCAGGGCTCTGTAGAGTAATACTGATGACCATTTATCACATGTCTTGTGAAGGCACACACCAGGTTTGCTATATTTTTAAAATGTGTTTTGTGTAATTTAATATATATATATATGTATTTTTTTTTTTTTGGCATCACTGTCCTCAAGTGGTGGGAGTAGGAGGCCCAACCTTTGCTCCATGGAGCTGGAATCGAACCTCCAT
This sequence comes from Nesogale talazaci, assembly GCA_004026705.1. Classification (NCBI taxonomy): domain Eukaryota; kingdom Metazoa; phylum Chordata; class Mammalia; order Afrosoricida; family Tenrecidae; genus Nesogale; species Nesogale talazaci. The sequence goes on along the minus strand of PVJH01019275.1, from coordinate 7,944 downwards.
CCCAGTGGGCCGCAGTCTCACGCATAACCACTACGCCACCGGGGCTCAGCCATGTAATTTAATATTTACTACAATTCTATGAAAGATTATTATTGGGCTGAGCCCCAGTGGTGTAGTGGTTGTGCACGGGACTGCGGCCCACTGGGACAGAGGTTCAATTCCAGCAGTGGGGCTGGGCCTCCTATTCCCACCACCAGAAAGCAGTGATGCCCCCCCCCCAAAAAAAAGAAAGATTATTATTACTTAAGCATTAGAAATTAGAGAGCTTTGGTTACTTGCTCAAGGTCATTCATTCCAACACAGGGTTTGAGTCTACGTTTATCTGATTACACTGCTCATTCCCTCAGTGTTCACTCTGCAAACAGAAGAGCTAAGATTCAAACACAAATAAGAGTGCCTTGGCTTTCTCTCGCTCTCTCTTTCCTTCGGTGAAGAAACCAAAGCATACACCCATTCAACAATTTTTGCTTGTACAGGTCAATAACTATACAGGTTACATTCTTTTTTTTTTTTTTTGGGGGGGGGGCATCACTGCTCTCCAGTGGTGGGAGTAGGAGGCCCAGCCCCACTGCTGGAATTGAATCTCCGTCCCAGTGGGCCGCAGTCCCGCACAACCACTACGCCACCGGGGCTCAGCCCAGGTTACATTCTCTATATCACCCCTCTCAGTGTCTCTACTCAGAGTTTCACCACCATTCACTTTTAATCAACATGCCCCTTAAGGTCTTCCTCAATGTTTTAGAGTTACTGTTGTCAATGTTATGTCACATAAATAACTCTTTGAAAGAATTCATTTGTGATCAGGGTTATGACTTTATGGCACAGTTTCATTTTAAGACTTCAAGATGATTCAGGAAATAGATTCAAGTGTTCCCTCAGTCTCAATAGATTCCGTAAGCCTGGATTCCATAAAAAGTGTTCCACATTTCTTCTCCTTTTGATCATAACCCAAGTATATGGTTCTAAATGAAAGCATTCAGTATTGATTGCTGGACACTAATCATTTCTTCTGGTCTCAGGCCAAAGGAGGTAGTTGTTGATGGAGGTGATTAGAGCTGCAGTCCATTTATTTCTCCCATTTCTTGGACTCCGTCTTCCTTTACTGTTCAAGGAAACTGAAGACCAATTACTGTGTCTTTGGTAGTTATCTGCAAACTCTAAGATCCTAGGTGCTACTCACCAAACAAGACCAAGATCAAGAACTGGAAAAGCAGCATTAGGCCCTTTAACTGAATAGACCCCCATAGCCCTGACCCTTAATTGTCTCTACAGCCCAATGGCCTATGAACAAAACCAAATCACACCCACCGCCATTGCATCAGTTCCAACTCATAGCAAGCCTTTATAAGGTTAAATCTTTACAAGAGCAGGTAGCTTCTGCTTTTTCCTGCAGAGGGACTAGTGGGTTTGGACCACTGACTTTGTGGTTAGTAGTCCCATGCTTACCCAACAGCACTTCAGGCCTCAGATATAGCCTATGACGGTGCCTATGAATGGCAATAGAGGTTTGCTGTGAAACCCAGCGCTATTCTCCATAGCTCATGGTGCAGTGTCTCCATGTCGCCCGTCAGATCCTGCTTCCCAACCCCTGCTTATCTTCTCTCCACAGTCTGGCCTTGCTCTCTCTACCCACTGTGACCTTCTTGCCCAGGCCCTCTCCCACATGCAGCATCTGCTCCGGGAATGGTGTTCTCCTGTTTCTTCCCCTGTCTTTTCCCTGGCTACAAACATTAGCTTCCACCATCCTACAGTCCTGCCTGTTCTTTTCTCTGCAGTTTCTTAGACTAATGGGAGAGACTGCCTTTCTGTAACTACTGTCTTTTTAGTCTGTACCATATAATTTGGCATCTAATTATGTATGGTTTCACCTTCTAATGGTTCTCTTTCTCTTAGTCAGCTGATAGCAGTCGTATCAGAGTGACTCCTCTGATTAATTGGTGCCCCACCCTTGGACAAAGCACACTCCCCATCAGGACCTTGTGCCCATCCTGCACACAGCACCCTGTGAGGCATGACGAGAAGAGATGGTTTTCGTAGTGTAGAGGGAAGACAAATGCAAAGAAGCCAGATGACTTTCAAAGGTCGCATAGCTCATCTGGGCTAGGACAGAGACTACATTTCAAATCTTTTGATTTCCAGCTTAGAATTTTCTCTGATGTATCTTCTACTTGTTTTTTCCCCTTCTAGTTCATCTCGCTGCCTTCTGGGATATCCATTGGCAGAACTTCTACCTTCTGGACTTTCAGGGGGTTAATTTATGCTTCAGGAATGGTGGAATGGCCCAGATAAGACTCTCAGAGACCTCTCTCTCTGTGGTGTCAGTTCCCTGGTTGCCACTGCCCGAGAAAGGTTTATCCCCGTGGCTACTAGGGTTAACACTAAGTTAAAAATCATTGGCGTATTCCGAATGGTGCGAGCATTCCGCCAGAGATCCAGGAAATAGGATGGCATGGATGCGGCATGGGTCAATTTTGTGTGCTAGTGGCATGAGCTGTAGAAGCAGACAGACCAAGGTTTGAAATCTGGCGGGACCATTGCTGGTTAATCTCATTCCTCACCAAACTCATCGCTGTTGACGCCGAATCATAAGGACCCTCAGGAACTGCCACCCTGATTCTTTGGGTTTCTGATATTTTAAATCTTTCCAAGAACAGAGCCTTATCTTTCTACTGACTGGTGGGTTCTGCAGACTCTGTGGTTAGCAGCTTACTGCACAGCCCACTACACCCAGACTCCTTCATTGACCTCTTGCCTATGAGTAAATCATTAAGCTCTCTCTGATCCTTAAGGCTATTGTGAGAATGTACAAGAGTACATTCAAAAAGTTTGTGAAAAAATGAAATGAAGGTAATGTAATTTTTCTACTAATCTTATGCGCTCCTTCAGATTTAAGGGCCACATTTTTGAGCTCCTTCAGATTTAAGGGCCCTTAAAGAAAGAAGTCGTTGTTGGTGAATTTTGTTGTCAATATTACTGTAAGTAGAGGGTACCGGGCTGAGCCCCGGTGGCGTAGTGGTTGTGCGCGGGACTGCGGCCCACTGGGACGGAGGTTCAATTCCAGCAGTGGGGCTGGACCTCCTACTCCCACCGCTGGAGAGCAGTGATGCCCACCCCACCGCCCTCCCCCCAAAAAAAAGAGGGTACCTGAGGGGCAGGAAGAGCCTGAGGAGGTCGTACCAGTCACCCTTGAAGGTTGATTTTTGTGACTTGGATCCCAAGCATTACTGATGGCATATCACCTGGAGTCTACTGACTGAGAGGGGCTGAGCTTGAATGGTGTGCCCAGAGTCTTTAGTCTCCACTGCCTCCTGGAGGCAAATGAAAACATTTGTAGATGGCTTGTGGGCGAAAGAGGGTAGGTATGGTTTCTGTGTCAAGTTTTGAGAGTAAAAATTCCTGCTGTTTTGGCATTGGATATTGACATTGGAATGAATGCATCTGGAAAGTCAAGAGTCCAGTTGTTCCTGGAACCAGAGAGTGTTCTACCGCTGTTTGTTGAATACCTCCGTGTCTCTTCAAAAGAAAAAAAATAGATCAGATTCAGGCCATTCATTGGAAGAGGTGGTGTCTTCGGTCTCTGTGGCCACCCGACTTCCAGCTCTGGTCTGTTGTCATCGCTTCAAACGTGTGCTTCAGGAGAGGTCGCTCAGCCCCTCTCCCCCTGCTCCCGACCAGGACCAGTTCTGCGCCATCAGGGAAGCAGGCTCAGAACACAGGGAACTTGCTTTCTCCTTGGGGACTTTGGACTGCCTGATTCGCAGGAAATGACTAGAAAACAAGAGGAAGGGATTATAAATGACAGATTTGCATGGTTTCAGAAGAAGTGGACAGGTTTCCTGGAGGAAGGGAGACTCAAGAAAGGACAGCAGCTGTGGGGGGCAGGAGGGGGGAACTTTAGTGGCTTTTGAGCTTTCCTTTTCGAGTATGGGCCTGTGGTACTGTTTCGGGGGTTTTGTTTTTAAAAACAACAAGAAATTTTGTTGGTCCTGCTTTTTTCCCCTTTGTCTAGACTATCCTTCCTTTCTTCTCTGGTGGTCGAACTCATCATTTTTCTTCAGCGCTTAAGTCCAATGCCGCCTCTTCTGGAAGCTTCCTTATCCTCCCCCACCTCTGGCATCGGTTCCGTCTCATTGGTTTGGGGCTTCCTTCTATGAACGTTCCTGTAATGCAACATTTTAAAAATTTAGATTGTTTTTTAACTCGTTTCTGACCTTTTCTTGTGTGTGATATCACTGCCCTGGTGGGAGTAGGAAGCCCAGCCTTGCTCCTGGACAGCTGCTGCTGGATTTGAACCGTCAACCCTGTTGGCCGCAGTCCCGCATACAACCCCTACTCCATCAGGGCTCAGCCCTGAATGAAATTTTAACACAGACAGGAATAGAATGGAAGCTAACTGAGCATACACTGGAAGCTAACTGACCATAAATGGAGGGAGGGGGCCTGTTAGGGACCACTGTAGATTTCTTCTTTCATATAATGAATACTGGAGGCCAGATATTTGACCAATAAGGAGGACTGTACCAGGAACTCTACAAAGCCATTTTATACAAGGGACCTAGAGAAGGTTCATGGAAAAATGGAATTAAAAGACAATGGGAAATTCCCCACAAACTCTTTGTAGCCCCCTTGTACAATAGAAAAACTTCAAATGAGAAGGCAGGAAATAAATATCATGAACAAATGTTAGGTAATACTAAGTTCTAGAAAGCAAAAGAAAATAGGACCGAGAGTTAGAGAGTGATGGGGAACTATGGGGAACAGGAACTGCCTCTCACTGACTGGCCCTTAACATCATCAGCTCACAGGGTTCAAGGATCTGAAACCGGAGTGACTTCATTGATGACTTTATTATTCTTATTTTTTAAAGGTTATTTTATTGAGGGCTCTTAAAGCTCGTATAATCATACAGTGATTGTATCAAGCATATGTGTACATGTGTTGCCATCATAATTTTCTAAACACATTCCATTTGAGCCCTTTGTATCAGCTCCTTTTTTTACCCTCTCACCCATTATCCTTGATAAATTTTACATTTTTTTTTTGAGGGGGACACCACTGCCTCTGTTGGTTGTGGGCGCTACCCAGTGCAGCTCCTGAGAGCTGCCTCTGGTTTGAACCGCCAAGCCCGCGGGCCGCAGTCCCGCACTCAACCACTTACACCCTATTACAGCCCTATTATTATTATTATTATTTTTATTTCTTACACCAACCACTGTCTTCCCCCCCCCCCAGTTTCTTCCCTCCTTCTCTCCTCTCCCTCTCCCTACCCTCCCGTTATTGCTATTCCCATTTCTGTTCCCGACGGTTTTATCTGACCTGGATTCCATGTTTCATGAGCTCTTATTTATTTATTCATTCATTCATTCATTCATTTATTGGCATCACTGCCTCTGGTGGTCGTGGGCACTACCCAGTGCTGCTTCTGAGAGCTGCCGCTGGATTTGAACCGCCAAGTCTGTGGGCCACAGTCCCGCACTCAACCACTTAAGCCACCGGGGCTCAGCCCTGCGCTCTTATTTGTACCTGTGTACATGCTCTGGCCTAGCCCACCGTGAAAGGCAGAATTGGGGTCATGATAGTGGGGGGTAAGGAAGCCTGAAGGAATCAGAGGAATATTGTGTGGTTCATCGGTGCTGTACTTCACCTTGGTTGACTCCTCCCTTCCTTGCAAACATTCTGTGAGGGGATGTCTCATTGTCTACAAATGGGTTTGGGGTCTCTGCTTCGACCCTCCCTTCCCCGCCTCTCATTCTCAACAGTATGTTTTATGTGGGGTCTTCTGATGCCTGTTACTCGACTCCTTATGGTCACACAGGCTGGTGTGCTTCTTTCATGTGGGCTTGTTGCTTCTCCGCTAGATGACCTGTTTAACGTCAAGCCTCTAAGACCCCAGATGCCATAGCATCAACTTTCTTGACCACATTTGCTTGTGCACTCATTTTGTCTTAAGTGATTGTGCAGGGAGGGTGAGCATCACGGAATACCAGGTTGTTAGAAAATGGTCTTCTTGTGTTGAGGGAGAGCTTGAGCAGAGCCCAAAGAATGGCTCCATATTTAAGACTGGAGTTTCTTCATCCATAAAATGAGAGCAGGAATCTCTCTCATTGTAAGGAGTCTTGTAAACATTCAGTTTCTGTTTTGTTTTTAAACAATGAGTAATATAATGTTTGTCTCTCTCTTTGCTCAGTCAAAAAGATGAGTGAGCAGTGTGAGAACCTGCCAAATGTTTTCATCACTTTGTAAACCAAGGAAATGGACTTCTATTAGAAACTATTGTACCTGTTTCCTTGGGACAGAGATTGAGGTAGCCCCATTGTGGGGGTGAATGAAATGCACGCCCCAAGTGGGATTCCATGTGAATTAGCAAAGGGGGAACTTGTGGCCTCTAATGCTTTGTTCCCAGGTGAACGTGGAAATCACTCCCTTCCACTCTTCCTCTTAGTTTTGCCTTGTCTCTTGTGATGTTTGCAGCAGTACTCCAGAAACATTGGAGTGAACCACTTTGCTTTCTGTTCTGTCTTTGCTGGACTTTTAACCACAAAATAGACTCACGTGGTCCCTGTGCTTGTCTTTGGGGAATTCACAGATTACGTAACTTTGCGTCACTAGATGGAGAACACCCAAATATAAAATGGTGTGGTACTCTGCCAGAAGAGAGTCTAGGCTGGACTTGGAGAAACCCAAGAAGATTTTCTGAAGGAGTTGGTGCTTGCTTATGTGTGCCCTAAGTACAGAAGAGTGGACTCAGATTTAAAAAGAATATTTTCTTTATATTGTTGTTGTTGTTGTTGTGAATATACACAGCAAAACAGACAGCAACGTAACAGTTTCTACGTGTACAATTCAGTGATATTGATTACGTTCTTTGAGATGTGCAACCCTTCTTTCTTTGAGTTGTTTTTCCCCCATGACATAAATTCACTGGTTCTTGATGTTTCTAGCTAGTCTTTTGAGTTGTTATTTGACCTCCCATAGATCTTCATACAACCAAGATGCGTTAATAATCATTGTTGACTGGAATGTGGAAGAAGAAAAATACGTAGTTGAAAAGAGCCTTGGGGGCTGAGCCCTGGTGGCGTAGGGGTTGTCTGCGGGACTGTGGCCCACAGGGCCGGCGGTTCAAATCCAGCAGCAGCTTTCCAGGAGCAAGGCTGAGCCTACGACTCCCACCAGGGGGCAGTGATGCCCCCCCCCCACAATAAAATTTAAAAAAAAATTAGAAAAGAGCCTTGGGCATAGATTTTTATAAGATCAATGACTTACTCATTGCAAATTTATTTTTCCAACGACATAAACAAGTAGGATACACATAGATTTTTTTTTTTTTTTTTTTTGCATTGAGACACACAGGAATCAAACTGACTACATCTGTAGAAAGAGACAATGGAGAAACTTAAGATCACCAGTCAGAACAAGGCCAGGAACTGATTGGGACAGGTTGGAACAATTACTCATATGCAAAGTCAAGTGTTCAGGCTGAAGAAAATTAAAACAAGCCCAGAAGAGCTGAAGTACAACCTTGAGTACATTCCACCAGAATTTGGAGACAAGCGCAGAATAAATTTGACATTAGACACGATGGCTGAAGACCAGATAGACAGACTGTGGGATGACATAAAGGACACGATACACAAAGAAAGCAAGAAGTCATTAAAAAGACAGGAAAGGAGCCCCAGTGGCATAGTGGTTGTGGGCGGGACTGCGGCCCACTGGGATGGAGGTTTAATTCCAGCAGCGGCTCCACAGGAAAAAACAAACCAACTTCCTTTTTGGGGCTGAGCCCCGGTGGCATAAGTGGTTGAGTGCAGGACTGCGGCCTGCAGGCTTGGCAGTTCAAAACCAGCAGCAGCTCTCAGGAGGGCTCTAATTGATTGATGTTCAGGTGCTCTCCAGGAGCAAGACTGGGCCTTCCACTCCCACCAGAGGGCAGTGATGCCCCCCCCC
>PVJH01019274.1:0-43195 GCA_004026705.1 Nesogale talazaci | reverse complement strand
CCCCATGGGAGAAAGATGCGACAGTCTGATTCCATAAGGGTGATGGCCTTGGGGGCCCAATGGGGTGGCCTCGCCCTGTCCTCTGGGGTCGCCATGAGGAGGAATGGACTCAGCACTGATGCGTCTGCAGTTTCATTCAAGCTGGTCCACAAGGTGACAATCACCCACTCTGCCATCACTCCTCAGGCCTCTCCCCTGGACCTTTGTAACTGACCCCCCAGACACTTCTCGTGATGGATTTGTAGACTCGGGTGTCGATGTCTCACACCCACTAGGCTGCCAGCCACTCGAGGGAGTGCAAGCTCTTTGTCATCTATCTTCATGGACTCCGCGCGGGTGTGCACCTGTGCCCAGCCTGGCGGGTGTGGAGGTTGGGGATGGGGAAGGAGAGTGCTAGATAGGGCGAGGAGCACCCCACTCCAGCAGTCCCTCTGTTCTTCTTCCCACAACTCCAATAAGTAAGCTCAGCGCATAGGCTGAATTAAAGACCCCCCCAAACCACTGCTCGGTCCATTCTAACGCCCGGTGTCTCCCCCTGTGTCAGTGAAGAACTGCTCTCCCGGGTTTCCTAGGGGAGGTCTTTTCTGAAACAAGTCACCGTCCTCGTGCCTTTTCTCCTAAGAGACTGTTAGAACCACCAACCTTCCACCGAGCAACCAACTTCCTTCCTTTGGGTCACCAAAGGCAAGAACCGCCTGCTTGTGAAGTAAGTCGAAGGGCAGCCTTAGAGGACTTTGCGTGCACTGCCCAACTCTCATCTCTGTCCTCTCCTATTCGGGCCAGTGCAAAGGCCCTGGGGCACCCTGCGATGGACTTCCCTCAGGATAACCCAATGCAGTCACAGTCAGAGGGACTGTGGTCTGTCGGCTCAGGAGAGAACAGGTTCGCAAGCTCCTCAGTAGCCTCCAGTGTGGGGATCAGCTGCCTCCCCTCCGCTCGTGAACCAGACCCTGGTCAGGCTGATTCTTTTAATAGCAGAGCTTATTTTAAAATAGTTTTATCCTAGTAAAGCAACGATGACAAACCACTTATTGGTTCAACCCTTCAGCTCATCATGCTGTGCAGCCATCAGCACACCGCTCTCCAATTCCAAATGACTCCACCCCTGCTGACAGAAACTCAGGAACTCCCACCCCCACTTCTGACTAAAGACTCCTCCCCTTTCCCTTTCACTCCTGGTCACCACCAAGCCACCTTCATCTCCACATCTTTGTCTACTTCCTATGGATGGTACAACCGCTGTCCTTTTCTGCCTGAGTTAGCTCACTCAGCATAATGCTTTCAGGGTTCGTCCACATTGTAGCCTATCAGGACTTCATTTCCTCTGACCGTTGAGTGAGTGGCATCCCACTGCATGTACATCTCACTTTTGATTCATCCATTCACCCCTTCACGGACATTTAACTTATTTCCATCTTTTGGCTACTGTGAAGAGTGCTGTCATGAGCACGGGGTACCAGTTTCTCTCTCAGCCCTTCTTTTCAGTTCTTTCCGGAGCCCTGGGGGTGTAGGAGTTGGGCTGCTAACCATAAGTTCAGCAGCTTAAAACCACCAACCACTCCTCAGGAGAAAGACAGGCTTTCTACTCCCATAAGGGAGTAGAAACTCACAGGGGCAGTTGGCATTGACCCCAAGGCAGCAAGTTTGGGTTTTTTTAAATCATTTTACTGGGGGCTCGCACAACTCCTACTGCAATCCATCCGTCCATCCATTGTGTCCAGCACATTGGTACATCTGTTTCCATTGCCATTCTCAAAACATTTTCTTTCTACTTGAGCCCTTGGTTTCGGCTCGTTTTGGGTTTTGTTTGTTCGTAGCTGCTGAAGCACGTGGCAGTTCTCTGTGTAACGCGTCAGGGAAAGGAAAGTCGACAGTGGCTGCCCGTTTTGCATTCCCAGCAATGGAAGAGCCTTGCCTCCGCGGGGCTTACATCCTCCAGTGCCTCGCAAAACATTCAAACACATCACTGTAGCGCATGCGCATGGCAGTGAGCGCGATGAAAGAACTCAGGCAGGGTAATTGGATGGTGAGGGCGGGGCCGCCGTCTGATGGGTGGATGCTTTGAGATCTGTGTGTTGGGCCTTGAGTCTCTCAACAATAGGTGTTGAAACCTTACCGCCCAGCCTGTGGGCCGTTTGGAAAGAGGGTTTTGTCATGTTGGGGAGGCCCTCCTAGGATGGGGCGGGTCTTAGGTCACTCTTGGGCTCCAACAGGCGCAGGTGAGCAGGGAAGCAAGCAGCTGGCGGGACTGCGAGAAAGGGAGACGTCGTGTCGAACTCTCCAAGGGACGCAGGGAAGGCCCCACGCCCCACCCCGGGAGTAGACAGAGCACCTTCCTGCAGAACCATCCTGCTGAGTCCGACTCCTGGTCTCCTACACTGTGAGAGGAGCCCTGGTGGCTAGTGATGGCTCATTGGGCTGCGATTCACAAGGTTCGCAGTTCAAAGCCACCAGTCTCTCCAAGGGAGAAGGAAGGGGGTCTCTATTCCCCTGGTGAGTTACAGCCACCTGGACACTCCGAGGCAGGGAATTCTACCCTGCTTTAGAAGCGTCAACCCCATGGCAGTGCCTGACAAACTGGGAGAACATAAACTCTGTTCTTGAAAACTGTCCACATCTGGTGGTTCTTTTCCAACAGCACCAGGAACCTGAGAGAGTGGATTACCCAGGGCCAGAGGCCCGGATTCGTCGGCCAGTCACCATGTGGAAGTCCACCATGTAGGAGCGCCCGGCACCCTGCTACTGTTGTCCCACCCAGCTCCTCCACTCCCGCTGCTCCAGCCCTCCACCTCCCAGGCTGTCCCACCAACAGACCACGCCCCTCCCTCCTTGGGTCCTTGGCTCCAGTTGTCTCTACTCTGCTTCTTCCCTCAGAAGGTAGGGATGCTCTCAAACTCAGTATGTTCAAGTTTGTGCTTCCCTGCCCATCCTCAGTGACACCTGCCCAAGCACCCTATTCAAAGTTACAGCACACTTCCCCTCCCCAACCCCTTCATCCCAGTCTCTTTTTTGCCTACACAACACTTCTCATAAACCATTACACACATGTGATGGTTAGATCTTATGGAGACTTGACGTACCCAGGTGAAGGTTGGGGTGGAGGCCAACCTCTCCATCAGTTCACAGCCTGATGGCACCGCTCAGGGCCTTTGGTTTAAGAAAGACCCTGAGAACAACTGTGTTCTCTCCATCCCTGTCTTCTGCTGGTTCATCAACCTCCTGCTACAATCGCCTGCTGATCCCAGGGGCCGTCAGTGGACCGCTGACCTTGAATTTCTTTTAGCCAGCCTCACATTCATTGGCCTCTTCATCCGTTGGCCTGTGGCCCTCTTGCTTCCTGCTCATCAGCTCCTGCAGCCACATGAGTCAGAAGAAGGCTTCCGCTTACAGCTGACCTTTGGACTGGAACGCTGCTGGACTTACCCACTTCTCCAGCCGTGCCAGCTATTTCCTGATGTCAGTTTCTTTTATACACACACATAACAAGCATCCCTGGTTTTGCTGCTCTGGAGAACCCAAGCTAGCACAGTGAGGTACTTGTCTGTTTACTGTCTGTGTTAGTCCGGGTAGGCTAGAGGAACAAATTTCATAGACACGCATATAGGTATAAGGAAAAAGTTTATATACAAGAGGAACAGGGTATTGAGCCCAGTCCAGTTCAAAGTCTTACGTCCTATATTAATCCATATGCCCGAAATCAGTCTATAATGTCTCCTTCCAACTCATGAAGTCACAGGTCAGTGGGTGCAGAATCCCAGCGCAGGCAGGGGTCTCCCCATGGCTCCTCACTTACAGGGCTCAGGGTCCATCAACAGCATCCCGTGGTGGTAGAAGCATCTCATCGCTGATAGAGGTCTCCATGTGGCTGCCCCAGCTTCAGAGGTCTGGCTCCATCAGGGCAAAGCCATGTGGTCTCTCCACTGGCTCCTCCAGCTTCTCAGATGCTGCCATCTTGTCTTGTCCATGATTCATTGTCTCTGAGACTAACTCCCAACAAGTGGGAGATAGCTTCTCATCTTCATGAGGGAAATATCACAAGATTTCCCCAAAAGTCTCAGGAGAAAGCCATGCCCACATAGAGGCCTCACTGGCTACTCAATGGCTATCTCCAGATTAATAAGCTAGACTCCACCCCTACATCTCAACCATAAAATTAACATAAACACATGGCTGCCACACTGTCTTTACTGGAAGTTTGACTAGAGCAGGCATCCTTGGTTCACTACGCCCTGAGCGCCTGGCATGACTGTCACTCACACAATGCTCAGTAGTGTTTCAACCATTCACAGGGTCATCCATTCACTAGGAAATGCCCACTCAGGTATTAGGGACCAGAATAGGGTGTTCTCCTTTTTTCTCTTTGCCATATTCCTTGAGAAAATGCCACCCCTACTTCCGGACAAGCTGATTTGCCCTCATTCACTGTCACCGAGTTCATTCTGAATCAGAGCTGCCTGAAAGGACAAAGCAGAATTGCGCTGGTACGCTCCAAGGCTGGTAATTCTTTGCAACAGCAGTAAGTCTCATCTTTTTCCTGTGGTGGATTGGGACTGCTGACCTTGAAGATAACAGCCCCACCATGGGGAAGGGAAGGGGAATGATTGGAGTGGGTTCTAAGTGCCCTTGGCCTGCAACTTTGTTGCCCTATCTTTTCTCCTAAGAGCACAGGGTTCAGAAGCTTGCTCCCTTAGACCAGGCACTGGAAGTGAGACTCAGAGAGGGTACAAGGCCAGAGGTGGGGGGCTAGGATCTGGATGTGCCTGGGTGAATAGGAGTTTGGTAGAAATGCACAGAGCCTCCTGCAGAGGGGAAACCCCTGTCCTTATCAACTCCCTCAGGGAATTCTGTAATGAGCCTTGCAATGCCATCCCATTTCCAACTCTACGGGACTCCTGGCACTCTCAGTGGGGTGTCTGAGAGAATTAACGGGCTGAATGTCTAATGACAGACACCAGGAGCAGAGAGGAGGGGTGTGTGGCATGTGCATGTGCGTGTACGTGTGTGTGTGGTGTGTGTATCGGTGGGCAAGGGGAGATACCTTTTTTCTCTTCTAATATTTATTATTTGTGATCCTATTAATGAAAAATGAATATTCATCTTCAGAATCTCCATCTTCTGGAAGCTGAATCCACACCTCCTAGCACCTCCTTGTATCTTGAGTCCAGGCATTAACCTCTCTGCTTTCTGTCCTGAACACACACACACACACACCAACAGAACACACCAGCAAACAATGTTGTTCATTTAATTCCTGCGAGCATGTCTCAGCTGAACCGTGGTCCATCAAGTTTTCTGGAAGTAGATCACCAGACCTTTCTTTTGAGGTGCTTCTGAGTGGACTCAGACCTCCAGCCTTCTTAGGGTGCCTTCTCAGATATCTTTCCCTCGTCCTTCACACAACAGCCTGACCCACCCTACGCTGCCAGCTATTTCCCCCTCTCACTCTATGATCTGCTAACATCCCTTGAGGCTGCTCAGAATTAAGTCCAGAGCAGTGTACTTCTTCCTTGCTTCGTCCACTTCTGATCTATGAAATTACCCATGGAGCAAATCAATAATTCATCAGATTATCCACACATAGTTTAAATGAGATCTTGCCCCTAGGCTAGCCTTTGAAGTCCAGCTTCACCTGGCTCTGCCACTCAGCCAGCCTTCCTCTGGAGTCCAGCAGGCTTTCCGGGGAGATGCCTGGTATTCCAGAGAGTGCCGCCTCCACTTCCCCTGGCCCCACACTCGCCTCAGGATGAGTCCAGCTTGGTTTCCCCCCCCCCCAACTTCCTTTTTCTCTTTACCATATTCCACGCTGCCTCTCAAATCCGGCCGCTTCAGTTATCTAATGCTCTGGCGACAGAAAGACAAGAAGATGGCTTCACTAGACATGCTCTATTCTCTCACAGGCTTGGAGGCTGCAGCTCTGAACAGGGTGCCAGCCCTGAGGAAAGGCTTTCTCTAGGTAGGCTCTCAGGGAAGTTCTTTCTCATTTCAGGGCCGGTGGACCCAGGGTTCCTGGGGGAACCCCGTGTATCTTGGCATTAGTCTCCCCTTGGGGCTAGAACAGGGGTCTGCAAACTGTGGCTCTTTCAGTGTGAACATGTGACTCTGAAGTCACACTGAAAATATTTGAAGGGTTTTATTTCAGATCACGGTGATTTCACTTATTTGGAAAAACAGATTTAAGGATCTTTTTTTTTTTTTAAGGTTTAAGGATCTTGAGTGATTTTAAAGTTGTTAGGAGGAACAGGAGGAACAGAATTGGCTCTTCAGTCTCAAGAATTTGCTGACCCCCAGGTCTAGGAGATCAAAAAGGTGCACTCTGCTCCCACCTCCTCTTTCTCCGTGCTACTGAGATCTCTTCTCTGCTCTATTCTTTTTGTGTCTTGCAAGATGGAAGGGAAACAGGCCACCCCCCCCAGAGAAAGGGTGGTGACTTCAGTAAGCGTGTGACAATCCCAACTCACACCTTGTCTTGCTGATATAACAAAGGGAGCCTCCAGAATAAGCCAAACCCTTGCCCATCAATTATATCACGGCTGATAGAAACCCCAGACGATGGAGTAGAACTTCCCCTGCGAGTTTCCAAGACGGCAAACTCTGTCCTGAAGGTTTCTCGCTGCCGACCTTGCCGCGAACAGCCCAGCTCCTAAACCCACTGTGCCACCAGGTCTCCTCAAGACAACGTCATCCTCTTTAGTCACCCATTCCTGCCTCCCACCCCCGGTCTGTCCGTTTGTCGGGCTCCGGCATCATGCGTGCTGCTGTGGTGCTGGAAGCCGTGCCGCCGGTGTTCTAGATGCCAGCAGGTCCACCACGGTGGACCAGTTTTCCTGGAGCTTCCAGGCTAAGGACAGACTACGAGGAAGGAGTAGGCTGCAGACCTCAGGGATAGCCACTGTCTGACGCAATGCCAAAAGACAAGTTAAAAACGCTCACCATGCAACTGGGGAGAACCGTCTCCCAAAATAGAGTCTGTCATAAAGATTCAGGTGGAGTCGAGCCTTTAAGACCTTTCAGATGTTGGTAGGGCATGATGGTAATTGAGCAGAAGCAGCTGCCCTTAGGCATTCGCCACCGAATGTGCTGCAACCGAGGGAAACTTGGAGCGAAGATTTCAATGCAGTGCGAAGAAGGCAAAAGCCCGCAAACAGAACCAAACCACCCTGTCACGTTACCCAGAGAAAAGACGGGATGTGTCACCCATTCCACTGTGCGTGGGTCTTCAACCAGTGCTCTTGCAAGCAGCAGTTAAGAAGCTTACCGCAGTGGGTACATCGGCTGCACAAGACCTCGTCAACACGTTAAAGAGCAAGGATTTCACCTTGAGGACTACTGTGCACCAGACCCAAGATAGGGAATGTTCCATGGCCACATTTGAGTGTGACAGCTGAGGAGGAATGTGTGCACTTTAATCATGGCATCGATGAAGAATAGGGAAAGGAGCCTGCCTTATCAGAAGAATTGTCATTCTGTCTTGAAAGAAGTACAACCAGAATGTTCCCTGGAAGTGAGGATGGTGAGACTTTATCTCACCTGCTTTAGACATACGAGGAGGTACCTCTCCCCCCCACCCACCCCCACACACACATGCACAAAGCAAAAAACTCTGCAACACACATTTTTCCCACTAGGAGAGCATCAAACAAGTGACTCTGAGTTAGTGCACCCAGTGGCATCACCTGGGTTCGAATTTTACTCGAACCTCATTTTGTTTTGTTTTGTTTTGTTTTGTGGTGGCCAACGTAAGAGAACAGCATGTGGCTGTGAACTTTTTTTTCCTCCTTGAGAAAAATGCCACAGAATCTGTTGTGATGCTGACCACTGCTTAAAAGGACAGCACTATGGGAAAAACTCAATATACAAGTGGTTTTCTCATTTCAAAAAAGGTGAAATGTCGACCGATGACAAATTTCATTCCGGACATCCATCAACTTCCCAAATGGATGAAAATGTCAACTTATCATGCAGTTGGAGTTCAGTTCTACGAGGTCAGACTGTTAATCAAGCTTTCTGTTTAGAGGTTCTGAAAAGATTGTGCAACGGTGCGCGACAATGAAGACCTGTTTTGTGGCAGATGGCGGACTGATTTTGGCACCATGACAATGCATCTGCTTGTGCAGCCATCTCAGTGCACCAGTTTTGGGGGGAAAACAGCATGTCTCTCTTGCCCCACACCACACCTTACTCACCTGACCTGTTTCCATGTGATGTCTTTTTGTTTCCGTGAATGAAGAGGACATAATAGGACAGTGATTTGACCACATAGAAGAGGTGAAGAAAAAAGGGAGGTGCCGTCAGCCATCCAGACAGATGAGTTTCAAAAGTGTTTCCAAGAATGGAATCACAGATTTGACAAAGGTATTAAATATAATGGAGAGTACTTTTGAAGGTGCTAATGTTGTTTTGCAAAAAAACAATAAATTAAATACATAGCTTGGGGGGGAAATCCGTTTTTTTGCAGGTTGCCCTCTTGAATTATTCGAAGAGACCAGACCCTGGAAGTGGACATTGTGCTCGGTAAAGTAGATGATCAACAAAAAAGAGGAAGACCCTGAAGGAGATGGAATGGCGCAGTGGAGGTGCAATGGGCTCAACCGTAGCAACTGTGAAGATGGTGTCTGTGGGATAGGGGGTGTTTGACTCTGCTGCACATAGGGTCACTGATGGTGCAAGTAATAGCAGTCATTTGATTGGGGACAGTGGCCGTCAGCATAAGTTGACTTATTGAATGCCACTACCTCTTCCTTTCCTAGCTCTTGAGGATTGGTTATCCTGTGGTGGTTCCCCTGTGGCCAACACAGAGACTTTGTTGATATCTGATAATTGCTGTTGCTTTTGTCAGGTGTCCCTGAGTCCATTTTTGACTCTGAGAGTCCAGTCCATGTAACAGAGTAGAATTGTCCCTGCGGTGCAGGATAGGCTGTCATCTCCTCGGGACATATTACCAGGTTTTTCCGTCCTTGGAGTCGAGCCATGGGGTGGGTTCACAATGTCAACATTTCTAATAGTTGTCAAGGTCCTTGCCAGCACATCACCAGAACTCCTTATCTGAGGAGCACACAATGGTGCCTTGCATTGTCCTCCTTTGGGTTTCATTTCTGCGGCTTTGTCTTCTCACCGAGTGAGAAAGCAGCACAAGGATAGTGCATTATCATAGAACCCTTCGGTCTCCCCCAGCACCAAGGACAGCCCACTCAGTGAACACGTGTTGAATCAGTAAAACCTTGTTTCCTCCAACCCCCCTACGCGATTCCTTTCTTAGACCAAATTGTCATTAGTGCGCCAAACCTTCAATCCCATTTTTCCTTCCAGTCCTTAGGGATTAGGATACACAATAAGAGTTTGGATTTTAGAAGTGCTGGTTGCCATCTACTGATGGAATGCCAGGTGGGACTGGCGGAGATAAGTTCCATCTTTTTAAAAGAATGATGTCTTTGTTGCTGGAAACATACAGTACACAGCAGAACATATTCCAGTTCAACATGTGCAATCAATCGACATTGGTGACATTCTTCAAGTTGTGCAATCATTCTTACCCTCCTTTTCCCAAATTGCTTCTTCCCCAGTGTTTTGTTTTTGATATGCCTAGAGTCACTGTGAGTCAGGACCTAAGGACCATCACTTCACCATAAACTCAGTGCCCCCTCAGGGTCCTAGCTAACCTTTCCAGTTGGCAAGGTAAATTGATCTCATATAGATCAGTCTTTAAGAGAGCACAATCCTCATGGAAAACATAGTGAACTAGTTAAGCTATTGTTCAATTTAATGAAGACTACAGGGGATGGATTGGCTTAAAGTTTAAGGCTGAAAAATTATCTCAGGGTTGGTAGTTTTAAGGGTTTATCAAGACTTACTAGCGTCATTAAGTCTGGAGTCCATCAGAATTTTAAATTCTGCTCCATATCCCCCCCTTTTTAGATCAGGATTATACTACAGAATCTTTTATCAAAATGTTTGCAAAGAGTAGCCAAGCCCCATCCAGTTCAACTGATTTCATAGCAAAGGAAGTACTTAGTTCTCATGGAGGCAACTAGCCCCACATCTCATCTGCTTCTCTTATTTCTGACCCTCCTGCCTCGGTTCTCCAGCAAATAGGAGCCGACAATGGTACTCAGACAGGCCAAGTGTTTCAGACCTCAGACACCACACAGTGGACTAGGAGCTAGAACAGAAAGAATCACCATGCATAGCATTGGGACAAAGACCCTTGAGGGTTAGAGGAACAGGCCAGGTAAGTGACTGTGGATGCTGGTCCAAGAGGGAGTGGTAGAGATGGAGAAAAAATGGAATCAGGAGCTGATTAGAAAGCAAACAAGAAGCAAAAAGATGATCCATTTGTCTCACCCAACACTTTTTCCAATGCAGTTTTGTATCAGTTACCACTTTCAAAGCTTAACTACCCTCGAAGTACACCAAGCAGGTTGGTATTAGGTCCAATATTTATCTCGGTTTTAAGGGCGATGAGAGCAATGCTATGAGGGGTGGGGCCGACTGTCCACAGCGACTCAGGTAGGTAGAACTGGGTTGGGCTGTATACTCAGACCTTCTTTCTACTCTCCTGCCGCCAAGACTCACCCAGAGCTGCCTGGGAGGGCTGGGTGTTAAGCCGAGGAACACGAACCCACTCAGCTACCTGTCTGAAGGCTACTTACACAGTTCCGACTGATTTGTTGTAACCTGTAATTATTTTTGCTGGATTTTTTTTCATGCTCTATTTGTTTTTTACTCTCCAGCAGACAAGCTACAGGAAAAATCAGCTTGGGAAATCAGAGGAAACAGAGAAACCTGTGTTTGCGTCTGAGAGAGAAACTTAAGCAATTCTAGGCACCTGTTTTCTCCCCTCTCCCTCCTGCGTTGCCTCTGGCCTCCTCCCCGGGTGCTCTTCAGTTTCTCAGACAGAAGGCAGGAGCTCATGAGTGGGAAGGAACCTCTTCAGAGACCCTAACTCCCTTCCCCAAGTAATCATTTCCCATCAGCCCAGACTGGGGGCTGGGACAGGGACTTCCTGGAAGAAAGGAAGTCAGAGTAACGGAGCAAGAACAGATTGTTCATTTTCTATATCCAGCTTGCCTCGGAGATTCCCCACCTACCTACATGGAGGGAGTCTCCATTCTTTCTGAGGGGGCCACCCATTGCCCTCCCTAAGGTAGTTTCAACGTTTGAGATGATTATTCAAATAAGGACACCTTGTCTGACCCTTTAGGGTCCTTTGAAGAAGGTGCCAGCCGCTCTGTGTCTATTCCTCCCAGGTCGGCTTGAGATCACGCAGACCCCAGCAGAGGTGCTGCCACGTCCTGTGCACCCACAGGAGGGTGGGGTGCAGACTTCCAGCACCTACAGAGCTTGTCCTGCCCACTTTACTCACCTCTTCAAAATAGCAACCCTGTGAGAAAGAGTAGAACTGGGTTTCCATGCTCTACGTCTTTGCTGAAGCAGACTGCCACTCTTTCCTTGCACAGATTGGCTGTAAGTTTAAATAACCAAGCTTTGGTTTACCAGCTGAGTACTTAACCACTGCATCGCTGGAGCTCCTTCACCCATCTTACCCTTCCTTCCCACCCGATCCCCAAACCAACCGTCAAGGCAGTTGCCACTGAATTGTTTCTCACTCACGGTTGCAGTGTAGAACTGTGTTCCCTAAGAGTTTTGAAGACTTCCAGAAATCAATCACCAGGGCTTTCTGCCAAGTGCTCCTGGGTAGGTTTGAATGGATAAACATTTAGTTAATAGTCAAGTCACTCAGAGAATTTTCCCCCAAAACTACTCCCCAGTTGTAATCCAAGCAACACTTACCCTCTGCTCCCGTGTTGAGTCAACACCTGCTCAAGGAGGGTTTTGTAAGATGCATTCTGATTTTTAAAAAAGAAAACTGTTAACTCCTTTTAGAGGAGAGAGGAGCCTACACTGTGTACTCAAAGAAAGCCTAGGTGACCTTCCAAGAACAAGGTTTGGGTAAAGTTGGAAATAGTTCTCTCTTTTGTGAAAAGCTTACAGACAGGAAAATGGGCACAGTTCATTCCAACAGGTTATTCTTGTTGCCGTTGTTAGGGCCCACAGAGTAGGTACCAACCCATCGCAATCCTGGTACAAGAGAAAGACCCTGTCTGGTCCTGCACGAGGGTTCCTGTCGTTGAACCCCTTGTTGCAGCCACCGTGTCAATCCTCTTGTTGAAGGCTGTCTTCATTTTCACTGACGCTCTACTTTACCAAGCAAGTCCTTCTCCAGGAACTGGTTTCTCCTGACGACACCTCAAAGTATGGCCATTCTTGGCCATCTGTCCATCCAAGAAGCATGCTGGTTGTACTTCTTCCCACACAGAACTGTTTATCCTTCTGGTAGTCCCCGGTACGATCAACAGTCTTCATCAGCACCATAATTCAAATGTACTGGTTCTTCTTCCATCTTCTTTATTCAATGTCAAATGTTCACATGCATATGAGGCCATTGAAAATTCGATGGCTGGGATTAGGTGTGCCTCAGTCCTCACTTGTCGACCCTTTAAAAAATTTTGTGCGGTAGATTTGCCCAATGGAAGGCATCCTTTGATCTCCTGACTGCCGCTCCTAGGAGCACGGGTTGTGGATCCAAACAAGACGAGATCCTTGACAAGGTCATTCTTTCCTCCAGTTAGCGTGATGCTACCTGCTGGTTCAGTTGTGAGGACGGGGGTTTTCTTTCCATCGAGTTGTCATCCACCCAGAAGACTGCAGTCCCTGGTCTTCAGCAGCTAGCCCTCCTCACTTTCAGGCAACTAAAGTATCTCATCTGTTTACTGCAGGTTGTCAAGAAGACTTCTGATCGTGATGCAAAATTCTTCCTCATACAAGCCTGTTTCTTTGATTAATTGCTTGGCATCTAGATTGAACAAGTATAGGTGAGAGGATACAACCCTGATATACACTTTCCTTGTTTTTCAACCTGCAGTAACCCCTTGTTCTGTTCCTTAATGACTGCCTTTTGATCTGTGTACAGATTCCACCTGAGTACAATGAAGTGTTTTGGAATTCCCATTCTTCTCAAGGCCACCCATAGTTTACTATGGTCTACACAGATGAATGGCTTTGTATAGTCCATGTAGGGAACAGAAAGATTTCTCCCAGGTTGTCTCCCCCAAATATATGCCTCACTTAAGTTTCTTGCTACACTTGGAAGTCAGCCAAGGCAGGTCAAGAGCTATGCTCCCTAAGGGTTATTAACCATCCAGAGCAATCAGACTGTACAGCCTGTAGGTCACTCCTACAGTGACCACCCTAAGTAGGTCACTCCCTTCTGATAAGGATAGCAATAGAGTACTTCCTTACAAGCCCACCCAAGAATGATCAAGGTTAGGCTGCCATATTGGGTCTAGGGTCCACCTTTCTTGTCATATGTATACCCCTAGCTCCTCCCCTTGGTATTACACATACACCCTTAGCTCATCCCCTTCCTGTGATGTGTTTGCTGATTGTACATCACCTTCCTGTGGCTTTCCTGAAGTAGATTTAAACGTGGGCGAGCCATAAACAGGAGGATTCTCTGTCAGCCACTCCTCCATCCCCAACTCCTTTCCCCTCCCCACAAATCCTCTCCCCCTCCCCCCTCACTCTCTCTCACTCCATGCAGACCACCAGGCAAGGCTGAGGTGAGCATGCTACCATGAAACGTGTCTGGCTCTATCATTTCTCTCTGTCTCGTACTCCCTATGCCTTTACTATAGTACTTAAATAATTATCACTGTACAATTGCACCTACCAAATGCCCGGTGACAAATTTCAGAGGCTGGTTCCTCTGACAAGTCCATAAAACACAAATAGACATCTTTCTGTTATTCTCTGCTTCCAGTTAATATCCATCTTTTATATCCCTTCTTTCATGTCCGGCCTGAACCTCTAACAGCTCCCTGTGACTGTACTGCTGCAACTGTGGTTGGATGATCTTCAGCACAATTTTACTTGCATGTGAGTTTATGATGTTGTTCTAGGAGCATTTGGGATGGATACAAACATGGATCTCTTCCAATCAATTGGTCAAGCAGCCATCTTCCAAACTTCATGGCACAGAGAAGTGAGCGCTTCATCAGATTGATGAAACATTTCAATGGGCACTTCATCAATTCCTGGAACCTTGTTTTGGGCTAGTGTTTTCAGTGCAACTTGAACTTCCTCCTTCAGTACCATTGGCTCTGGCTCATATGGTACCTCCCGGAGTGGCAGAGTGTCAACTAGATCTTTTTCTGCAATGTCCTGCTGCATTTCATGAGATTTTCAGCATCCGAAGATGCTCTGAGGCTATCCATAAATTTTCAGTGGCTTATTCCTCGGAAGCAGACAGCCTACATTTCTTCTTCATAGTCTGTCCTTAGTCTGGACAGTCTGCTAAACCCTATTCACTTTGTGTGACCCGGCTGGGATCATTTGAAATACCAGCGACACCGTTTCCAGCATCAGAGCAGCACACGGGCCACCACAGTACACTAACCTGACAGACAAGTAGTGGCAAGTTAGTCTGCACACTGCCATCTGCCAGGCAATTCATCCACATCATTTATAATCATGAGATGACTAGTTCCCAGGATGTTCATCCCTGATTCACCGTGAGCCATGTGCTGCAGAGAAGAGCTGTGTTCCAAGGATTTGCAGTGGCTGAATTTTCTGTAGTAACTCACCAGGCCCTTTTTCTTAGGGTGGACTTGAACCTTCAGCCTTTTGGTTTGCAGCCAAACAACTCACTGTGTTTAACAGTTCTCATGGCACTTCTTCCACACATCATAAAATTCAATAGTTCAATCATATCAAGAAGAGCAACAGTCATATCAATAATTGCCACCATCAATTTTAGAACACTACAGTCTTCCTTCTACTTTTTGTACTTGATGTCATTGTTATTTTAATGGTGGTCAAAATCTAAACAGCAAAACATCCTCCAAGTCAACACTTTCTACATCGATAATTCAGTCCCATTGCGTCGACTCTGTTGTACAGCCATTATTGACATCCTGAGAGCTGTATATACAGCATCATAATCAGTTCTGGGCTCTCTCTCCCCCTTCGCATTCATTGTTTGTTCCTCAACCCCCCTCACCCTGCCTATCCGCTTCCCAGATACACTATTGCACCAGTTATTATTTCTGTGCATGCATTCCTTCTTGTGCTTCATAAACTGGGAAACATAACAGAAATAAAAAGCAGAGTGAAACAGAAAGAAGACGATATTAAGAATAATCTAAAGAGTAAAAAAGAAAAGATGACCAACAAGATTTTAAGAGCCAGAAAAGAAATTTCTGTCATGTGACAAATGAGAAATACTTGAACTTAGAGCAAATTCAGGTTGGATCAAGAGGGAAGTCGAATGAGCCCCCTCCCCCATGCAAATCCTGACACAAGCTATATATGTATGTATTGTGATTAAAGTTGTATGAGCCCCCAATAAAATGATTTTTTAAAGGTGGGGGGAAGTCAACAGACTGAGTATTATATTTACTGCGATTTGGTCCACTCTAATTAAGTTTACAATATTCCCTGTGAGATAGCAGGGCTGTTCAAGTCCATCCTCTGTGGCCAAGAGGGGATCCACCAAAGGCTTAATCTGCCAGGAGACCCTGCAGATGGATTTGGGGTCTCCACTGTCTTCCATAGCCTTCTAGAAATTGGATGTCCAGCCACAATTTAAGTTCTGTTCTCCTCGTGATACTTGGATTTTGTTATCATCATCTTTGGTCACACAGGCCGGTGTGCATCTTCCCCGTGGACTTCATTGATGCCTCATTGAGATGCTGCTGGTTTGAATACAAGCCTTGAAGGCCCCAGACACCATTCCAGTTGATGGCCAGACTCCATCTGCTTTCTTCCCCACACTTTGCTGTAGCACCCTTATCTTCAGTGATCTCGTCATGAAAGCGAGCATTGAACATAGCCACATCATGGGAATTAAATATTCTTGGGTTTAAGCTAGAATTAAGTGGGAGCCCAGCATCCATCGGCAAGCTACTTAAGATATCATTTTACACAACAGTTCAACACCAGGCTGCTAAACGAAAGGTGGGTGGTTTGAACCCACTCTACAGCTCTGGTGATGCGGTCTCATAAAGACCACGCTTTCATTCCTGGGCTCTAGCACCAAATAAATAAATAAAGACCACACACTGGGAAACATATGGAGCAATTCTGCTTTGTCACACGAGGCTGCTATAACACAAAAATAGACTCGAGGGCACCTGAAGACCCACCCTTCTCTTAAGATGGCTATTAATAACCATGTGTTACAGGTGAAGAGGTTCCAAACCAAATCTCCTGTCATTGAGCTGAGCCTGGCTGACAGAGACCCTACATTGAGCTCCCAAGACTGTCTGCAGCTTCACTCAAGCAGACAGCTTCATCTTTCTCTCACAGAGGGGCGGTGCGGGGGTGTGTGGGGGGGGTCCAAAGTGCCAGCTTTAAGGGTCACAGTCTGCTGTGTGCCCACTATCACCACCAGGGCTCAGAGAGATGGAAATCATCACAAAAACTTGCCTAAGGACTTTGAAGGAGCCCTGGCGGTGTAGTGGGTTACGTGTTGGACTTGCTGACTACAAGGTTGGAAGTTCAAAACCACCAGTGACTCTGGGAGAAAGATGAAGATTTCTGCGCTGGGGAAGATTTACAGTCTCAGAAACCCTCGGAGGCAACTCCAGTCTGTCCTATGGGCTCACTGTGAATCAGTGGCATCACTGACTTGACGGCAGGGAGTTTGAGAAGGATTTTCACGTATCGAGTGGGTTCAAACCCTTTCTGGTCAAAGGCTGATTTTACTCCTGTAGCCACTGGGGCCAGTTCATGGATCCTGTCCCCAACAATATTTGCAGCATCGAAGTGTCCATCATATTTACTAAGGAAATAACAATGCCCCTGAGAAATACTTGTCTTCAGGGATTGGTTGAGTGAAAAGATATTTTATGGAAACAACTTCCAAAGTCTCTCAAAACTCTACCAATTCACAACAAAAAGAGTTCTTGAAAAAAGCATTTGGGAGGGGGCATCACTGCCCTCTGGTGGGAGTGGGAGGCCCCCTCGCTCCTGTAGAGCTGCTACTCGATTTGAACTGCCAACCCAGTGGGCCGCAGTCAACCACTACGCCACCGGGGCTCAGCCCCTAAAAAAAGCATTTTAAAACTATCCGACAACCTGGTGAGCTTCCATCTGCAAGGAGCCCTCGGCTTCCTCGCTGGCCATTGGCCACTGAGGTCGGCATCAGCCCCGTGAAGTTCCACCCGGGCTTCGTGGGGCGATGATCCCATCCCAAGAGGGAAAGAGCCGGGCTTCTGGAGGAGTCGATAGAGGGAGACCAGCAGGATGCAGACTTTTTCAGGAAGATGCACCACGTGTTGATGGAGGTGGATGTGTTGGGAGACAACCTGGAATGCCCAGAGTCTGGATGGCTCTTCTCCATCTGCTGCAGGATCCTCACTAGGTTGCTGAACGATGGGGAAACAGAAATGAAAGCGTTTGATTCCGGGACCTTATAACTTTGTTCTTGTCGTTGTAGGCTGGCTGTCTTGCGGATCTTGTGCCTCCTGCACCCTCGATCCAGTGAGACGCCACTCACAAGAGTGTCCTTGCGCTCAGTCTCGCTGCCATCAGGTTGAGGCCGAGTCATAATGACCCTACAGGACAGGCTGGAGCTGCCCCTTTGAGTTTCCAAAACTATAACTCTGAATGGCAGTAGACGGTCTCATATTTTTGCTGTGGAGCAGATAATGTTTCAAGCTGCTGACATTTTGATTTTCAGTCCAGCATGTACATAACCATTACATCAACGGGGCTTTCCTTTGAGTCAATGACAGATAGATGGTAGATTGATAGATGAGAGATAGATAGTCTCACTCAAGGTTCAAAACCAAAAGCAGATTTTCTTTGCGGCAAATATAAATTAGAGTCTCTGTACAGCCAAAAGTTCTGGATCCTGCCTTGCCCTGCCTCCCTGGCAAAACTCAAAGATAAATATGGTGCTTAAAAAAACCCAACTCTACCGCATCAAAAAATAAATGCATGTGTGTTGGGAAGGGCTGACTAAAGAAACAAATCCAGAGAGACACTCATATATGTATAAGAGAGAGCTTTATAACAAAGAATAATTATAAATGGAGAAAACCTCCCAACCCAGTCCAGATCAAGTCCATACTTCTGATATTAGCCCATATGTCTGCAAGCAGTCCACGAAGTCCTCTTCAGATAGTCCGTGCAATGGCGCCAAATGCAGGAAGATCACAGACCAGTAGGTGGAAAGTAAAGTCTGTGGATCCTGTGCTGGTAGGAGCTTCTTAATTCATCACAGTGGGAGAATGCATATCTCTCCATTGATGAACTCTGCAGGTTAGAGCTTGTATTTCACCAAAACAAACACACACACACACACACACACACACACACACACACACACAACCAGGCTGGTTGTCACTCGTTAACTTCAGATGATCCAAGTGTCTTGGAGTAGAATGGTCCCATGGGGTTTTCAATGGTGGGTTTCTCCAAAGAAGATCCACCAAGACGTTCCTCAGTTAGCAGCTGAGTGCTTTGACCCTTGCTGTCCCACACACCCCACCCAGGGCCTCCTCTCTCTCACACCTTTTTTTCTTAAACAGTAACCAACGTGATGGTAGGAACAGCACGGGAGAGTCAGAAGAGGGATGGTGAGTGGAGAATGGCAGAGGCTGGGGGGCAGACACCATAGAACCAAAGGCCAAGACTACATACAGATGCAGTAAACTGACTCTGATCCACGCCTGAGATGCAGGATGGTGAAGCCATAAAGATGGCGACACCAAGACGGAGATGGGTGGGTGACATGTCTCATGCCTCCGAGCCGCGACTCGGAGACCAGCGTTCTCTCAGACCAGCTTTCCCCAGCATAGGGATGTTGCTTAACCAGGCGCCGGTTGGTGATGGGAATGCATAAAGTGGTGGGCCTGCCTGCTGCTCCATCAGGATCTCCTGTCTGTCTCCCTTTGCTTCCACCGAGACCTCTGGAGTCTTTGTCAATCCATGAGAGCCAGACCACCTGCCTTCCCGGCCCATCTTGGCCCTTGGCTGCCTTCTTAGAGCCTTTCGGTCACCTGCTGGGCTATTCCTAACAGGCACTCCCTGACTAAGAACCCAGCAAACTCAGCACAAGGAGTATTTAGTCCATGGTTGCTGACTGGCGCAGGGAAGCTCCTGGGGGCTGTCTTGTCTGGCAGGCTGCCAACGGTGACCTCTTTTCTCCAGGGAGGACAGGTTGCATCTGACTTTTGCCAGTCAGGAGCAGCCCCTAGACAGAAGGAGGGAAGAGGTGGGGTTTCTGGGAATGGCTGTTCCTAAGCACATCATTAAGGATCGAGTCTCTTCTGTCTTATGCAAAACTGTAGACTCTTAAAGATCCCATTCAGGACTACAGGCTACAGATGAGGAAAGTGAGGCCTGAGAGAGGAGCAGACGGGTGCCGGGGTCCATTGCTAGTGGGTGATGATGCTAGCAGGCATTCCAGCCCCAGCTTCTCTGCAGGTCACGTTCTTTTCTAAGCACAGAGCTAGGACTCTGACTCTTGTCTCCCAGACGCCATCTGAATTGCATGGAGGCCAACTTTACAAAACAAAAATCAATGATACATTCCTAGAAGTGTGCTGTCTACGATAAGCTGAATTCAGTCATCAGCTTATCGTTGATCCTGTCCTGGGTTGCTAGCCACAAGATCAGCAGTTTGAAGCCGTCAGCTGTTGCATGGGAGGCACACGAGGCCTGTTGCTCTTGTCAAGCGTTAGCGTCTCAGGGCTGAGCCCCGGTGGCGTAAGTGGTTGAGTGCGGGACTGCGGGCCGTGGGCTTGGCGGTTCAAATCCAGCGGCGGCTCTCAGGAGCCACAACCACCGGAAGGTAGCGATACCCCCCAGAAAACAAAACAAACAAACAAAAAGAGTTAGCGTCTCAAGCCCACAGGGTTGAGACTGCCCTGTAGGGTCTTGGTGAGTGGGAATTGACACCACGCAGTGCGTTTGATTTGGGGGGTTTGTTGTTGGCTTTCTGTAGTCTGGCTTGCAGTTTAAGATTGATAGCTGGATGTGGGCTCAACCAATGCAAGAGTTCATTTTGAAGACACAGCGCTGGGACGTGCATGGCATAAAATATAAGCCTGGTGTAGTGAGATGTGTGGGTTTGAAGAGAAACAAAAACTTGGGTTCAGGCAGAGCCCCGGTGGCGTAGTGGTTGTGCGCGGGACTGCGGCCCACTGGGATGGAGGCTCAATTCCAGCAGCGGCTCCACAGGAGCAAAGGCTGGACCTCTTACTCCCACCACCAGAGGGCAGTGATGCCCCCTCCCCCCCCAAAAAAAAACAAAAGCAAAAAGAAAAAACAAAAAACTTGGGTTCAAATCCCATTTCTTCTGTTTATGATCTGTAAGTCCCTGGGTTTCCCTGGTCATAAAACAGGGACCCAACACCCAAGGCCACAGCCATCGAGTCAAAGCATATTGAGCCTATCTGGGTTTCTGATGAACTATTGACAGTGGCTGCGACAATGGGCACAAACCACTGTGGCGATGGTTGTGGATGGGCCGCCAGGAGTCAGAAGCTGTGTGACGGCAGCCAGCAATGGCAATCACAGAGGGTTTCCAAGGTGATACATCTTGATGGGGGCAAGCAGGCCCCCTGTTCTCTGGTGAGGCAGTTGGTAGGGCTGCATTACCAACCTGGGGGTGAGCACCTCTAGATTTGCCCAATGGTGCCACCCAAGACTCCATAAAATGAGGACAAAGGCCTCCATTTAGCAGGGATGCGGGGGAGAGTCACCACGATAATGTTTGTGACTCTCCAGTGCCTGGAGCACCACAGAGGTCTAAACCGTGACCCATGGTTTCATTCCCAAGGACGCATGGGATAACCGGAAGTTTTGTGGCTTGAACCCATCATGATTCTGGGGGAAAGATGCATCGATCTGTTCCTGGAAAGATGCCAGCTTGGCTTGGAAAGCCAATAGGACAGTTCTACTCTTTTCTCTAGAGTCCCAGTGACCTGGAATTGTTAGCCTGATGACCTTAGTGACAGAGTGTACCAGGGGCAGAAACCAGCAAACTAAGGGAGACAGTGACTTACCTCCCTGGTGTTACAAGAAAAGAAAAGCTCCTCACAGCTACAATTCTCCTTATAACATGGAAGCATCTGTGCATTGTATTAGAACTCTCATCTTCCGGGCAGGTAGATCCAGGTTCGATTCCTGGGTTGGGCGCAGCTACCACTTCTCGGTCTTGTCTTGCTTGCTGCGGTAAAGCGAAGCCAGTGTCAGTGGCGCCTGGGTACTGAGATCATCTCCTGCTGATATTCTGCTGCTAAGAAGCCACCCCTACCCCCGACTTCACAATTGCTCCCGGGGATGGTGCAGAAGTGGGCAGTGTTTGGCTCTGTCATGCAGGGAGTTGGGAGCTGCCTTGACAACAGTCAGCAGCAACCTGGTGAGCTCTCCCTGAAGGGCACACAGTGCGGCATTGGCCTTGCTCCCCAGCCGCGCACACTCCCATTTAGTCAATGGGGATGTAGCATTCTCGGCCTGCTCTAGGTGACGAGGCTATAGCAGTGGGCAGCAGAAAACCCAGTAACCAAGACTGCAACTCTGGAGTCTGAAAGCAGGAATCTCTCTAGAGTCTCTCTCCGGAGTCTTCTAGTTTAGGAAGGACTCAGGACACCCAGAGAGGAGCCACGGTGGCAGAGTGATTATGTGTTGGGCTGCGGACTGCTGGACCAGCAGTTTCAAGCCACCAGCCATTGTGAGGGAGAAAGATGGGGTTTTCTCCTCCCTGCAAGAGTTCGTCTCCGACACTCACAAGGGCAAGTCCATCCTACCCGATAGGGTCACTTTGAGTCAATATCTGTGCAACAACAGTGAGTTTAGCTGTGATTTTCAAACACCCAGAAGTGTCCCCATGTCTTTTGAGGAGGGGCTAGGCAGGGAGGGAAAGAGCCACACTGTGACTCTCCTGGGCATGGTCGTCTTGAGGAGCCTGCACCGTCCTGAGCTCTTGGAGGGTCATTCCTACAGGACCATTACTCTGGGCTTCTGCTCCAGGCTCTGGGCCAGGCAGACTCTGGCATTCAACCCAGTTCATGTTGGAGAGCAAAGAACTAAAGATAAGATGACTGTGGAGTGGACAATTCCCCCTCTCCTGCTGGACACAGTTGAGAGCTTACTGGCCTACTGGTCAGAGTGTGTGTCGAACCAGTGCCTGGGCAGGAAGCCTCAGCAGTCA
This sequence comes from Nesogale talazaci, assembly GCA_004026705.1. Taxonomy (NCBI): domain Eukaryota; kingdom Metazoa; phylum Chordata; class Mammalia; order Afrosoricida; family Tenrecidae; genus Nesogale; species Nesogale talazaci. The sequence goes on along the minus strand of PVJH01019274.1, from coordinate 20,976 downwards.
TCCAAGTGACCCCATCTGGCCAGGCACTTCCATGCCTGGGGGAATGTGAGAGGCACGAGTGTTGGGGTAAATGTGACTGGAAGTGTGTCTGGGAATGTTTGTGGCATGGGTGTTTGAGCGCGTTCTGTGTTGTCGGGGTGGTGGGTGGGTGTGAATGCGTGTGCGAGCTGTGCAGAATCAAGATGTAAACAGATGACAAAGCAGCTGATGTCTCAGCCACACACAAAAGCTCCATCGATGCGTGCTCTCAGAACACACCTGCATGTATCACCTGTACAGGTACTCAACACACGTGTGTTTGGCTTTGTGTTCCTGTGTTTAAAACTGTGCATGAGTAGATATGTACGTGTCATGTGTATTTGTACACGAAAGTATTTATTTGAATTTGAGGGTATTGCAATGCATAGAAATTACTTGGTGTGGCAAGATAGACTCCCACCAAATGGAGGGGGTCATGCAAATTAGGTGTAGAGGATGGGAAAGAAGGGGATTGGTCAGTTTTGCCATGCGACTGAATACAAGCAAGCCATCCCAGAAGAGAGACTCCTGGGCCAGCAGAGGGAGGAGCCATGCTTGTCCAGGATCCCTGTGCCGAGAAGCAGTGGCTGGAGTAGCTATGAAGAAGCCACAGTACAGCAAAGGCGAGGAGACAGGCTGGTGGGAATCCCAGCTCACCGGACAACTAAAGATGAATGTCTTTGAGCAGGAACACGCCTTGCAGAGTGGAGTGTCCTGTGGACACTTGCCAGCGCTAAAGGATCTTTGTAACACTTGCCCAAGCAGAATAGAGACCACTGGACTATGTGACTGTGAAGCCATATGACCGGAGAGAGAAACAGAGAGCTGTACCTGCCAGCATGGCTGAGAAGAGGTGCAGCTGTGGACAAAAGTACTGTCTCCTTAATATTTCTGATCCTGATTTGCAGTGAGCTTTGGACTTCCCTAAGGAGACCCTGTAATCCAGAGTACTGTCGGTGCCTTAGGTGTAGTCACTGCAACAGATTTATTAAATCCAACGGAGAAGTAGTTATATAGGCAGGATGATGGGTTTCAAAGTAAGGTCAAGGAACTTGAAGGATGGAGGCCCCTGTGACCTCTGCTTTACAAGGGTAAGTGTGGAAGATGTGGAATTGGGTTCTTCTTCTTCCCCCACACAATTTTCTCAAATGTGTTATACGTGTATCTGTGTAAGTATGGGGGGGGGGGAGTCTGCCAGGGGTAGGATCACAGGAAGCTACAGGGTAAGACAAGTGTGAAGTTGGTGGTAGTTACATAAATTCATGTCAACTTGAAGATATATAAAAGTGTATGGGGTGGTGTCTAGTCTGTCAGATCAGTCACCCCTAATGGTACCTCCTTATGGGCATGGCCTTCTCCTAAGTAAGACCCCGGAAACTCCCCACCTCCCTCTCTGCCTTCATCTACCTGCTGGCTGACCCTGGTTGCTGCTAGAACCTTAAGAGATGCAGCCACCCCCATCGGATCCATGGGAATTTGAACGCACTGGCCAGTGATCTTCCTGCATTCTGTATCATCTCATGTAATTGCATGAGTCTAAAGAGGGGCTCGGGGACCAGAATCAGACTTATGAACTTAAGTTGGACTGAGTTTGGACATTTATCATTACTTCTTGACATAAACCTTTTCTTGCACATATGAACGTCACTGGATTTGTCTTTCTAGTCAACCGACCCAACACAGATTCTAATTTTCCTCTAGCCTCAGGATTTTCTCTCTCTCCTTCTTCGTCTGATTCTATTCTTCCCTCTGGAGTGAAATCCTAAAGACCTAAATAAGTTTACGAAAGTTCTGACCCCAACTCCCAGCATGCACTTGTTACTTAAACCCTGCCCACCTGGAGACACTTCCCCTGCTCGGTCCCATCCACAGGTGGATCCTCCAGCCAAAGGGTGGGACAATCTAAATGACACTCTTCTTTGTCACTACCATTGGTTGGGCTGAGTGGGCTTCCATTCACGGTGACCTTGGGTACAGCAGAAGGGAACATTGCCCAGCTCTGTGCCGTCTCCATGGTCTTTGGCAAGTTCCACTCTTATCCTGATTGCTCCTAAATCCATCCCCCTGAGGGTTTCCCTTGTCCTCCTGGACCTTATACCCAAACAGGACACAGGTCCTAGCTACTGGGCTTTTTGGGTGACGTATCCAAAGTCAGAAAGTCGAAGCCTCACCTTTCTCACTTCGAAAGAGTATTCCGATTGCATTTGTTCTAAGGCGGGTTTGCTCACTCCTTTGGCAGTCTACTGTACATTCAGTCCTCTTGTCAATGCCACGGTTCCGAGGCAGCACCTCTACCGCTGTCCCTCCTCCCTACCCCACGTCTGCATGCATTTGAGGTGAAAGAAAAGACGGGAGCTCAGATCAGGTGCACCTGAGTCCTCAAAGTGACATTGTCAACAGGGCGTGAAGCCTCCCCTGAGCAGTCCACGCCGACCCCATCCTGTGTGACTCTGACACAAATGCCCTGGCGTCCCAGGCGGGTTGGGAGGGCCAGATAATGTTCTCACCCCCTTGTCACCTCCCGGAAGCGGGTGACTCTCAGGACCCCTCTGCTCCAGGATTGACATTCCTTCCATGCTCATTTCTCCCTGCTTTTGTTAATGAGGTGCAGGAGGCTGCCGAAACTGACACTAGCATTACCCGTGGTGCTTGATGCTGTCAATCCCCATTAGAAGCTCAGGGAGGGGCCAGTGGAAGCACAGAGAGACCTTGGTGCTTTTCTCGTAACGGGGTTCACAAAGAGAGCAAGCCACGCCAAGCCACCTGTCCCCGAGATGTTCACCCGCGCAGATGAGTCAACCTGGCTCCCCGCCCAGACCCTCCATGGACCCGAGAGAAGCCTACCTCCCTGCTGAGGGAAACTCGGGCATCCACGAGGCTCACCCTGCCCCGCAAGAGTTTCATGAGCTTGCCTTCTGCCCATCCTTGTAATAACGCAACGCAAATTCCACGGCCTCCCCCAGGACTCTTGTCATTCCTGAGTCATTCAGGTTTGGAACTGCTACTGGGTTAGTCCGTAACATCCAAAGGGTCCTGCAGTTTCTACCATTTTAGCTCTGTGTAGCATGCAGACTTTTCCCTGCGGTGTTTCAAAGAGGTCGCTCCTAACTGTCAACGGATGGTACCGGAGCAACTGGACAAGCACGATGAAAGGTGGAGGGACGCGCTCAACCTCCACCTCCGTGTTGCTAGCGGCCGAGGAGCTGGTTGTATACGGAGAAGTTACTTACTGCTCCACCTGGTTTCCTTAGCAGAATCTTAGTGGAAGTGGATCACCAGGACCTTTCTTCCTCAGTCCTGCTAGAGGAGCGCATTGGAACTGACAGTTAGGTGAGCAGGTGAGTGCTTACCTTTGCACCACCTGGGGACCTCCCGTGAGGCCGGGTACTGCGTTGGATGGCAGGTCAGCCATGCCAGGGAAGAAAGACGGGGTGCTCCACTCACATAAAGAGGCACAGTGTCGGGAGCCACAGGGACAACCCGACCCTCTCCCACAGAGTTGCAATGAGCTGGAATTGGCTCAATGGCAGTGAGTTTGGTTTGGGGTTGAGGAAAAGGGACACAGCCTTCCTTCAAAGCGAATTGTATGGATCATCTTACTGGTCCATCATCTATAAAGGGGGAAATATTTGTGGTGTTGATTAGGCAAAGAGTATTTTAAAAAGCATACACGATTTCAAAAACATGATCCATAAAAGCAGAGACAATTGACAAATGGGATGTGATCACCTTGTAAAACTTTTGCTCTGTGAAAGAAGTGGTTAAGAGAGCATAAATACAAGTCAGAGGAGAAAATGTTTGCAAACCATATTTTTAATAAAAGCCATGTGTCCAGAATACATAAAGAGCCTTCAAAACTGAAAAATAAGTCAACGAACATGAACTAAAGAAAAGGGAAAACCTGGGCTGAGCCCCGGTGGCGTAGTGGTTGTGCGCGGGACTGCGGCCCACAGGGATGGAGGTTCAATTCCAGCTCCACAGGAGCAAAGGCTGGGCCTCCTACTTCCACCACCTGAGGGCAGTGATGTCTAAAAAAAAAGAGAGAGAAAGGAAAGGGAAAAACTGGACAAAAGATTGGAATAGGCACTTCTCCAAGATGCAGGGATGGTGTCTTAAGAATCTGGTTCTGCGACAACAGAAAGACCACAGTGGGGTGACTTTAACAGACAGACCTTTATTTTCTCAGCGTTTCAGATGCTCAAAGGTTGAACTCAGGACACCAGGCCCAGGGAAATGCTTAGTCTCTCTTCAGGTCTAAAGTAGGTCCTGGCTTCTTTTGAGCTTCTGCTCCAGGTTGATCTTCTCGTGTCTTGGCATCTCTCTTTGCCCATCTTCGCCTCTCCCTTTTTTTACCTCTCACAAGACACTCTTCTTTGCCCATTAACATAACAAAGACAACCATCCCCAAGTGGGACAATAACTAGAGACCATACCAAAACCAAACGTAATGCCATCCAAGGGGTTCAGACTCATAAGACCCTATAGGACAGGGTAGGACTGCCCCCTGTGAGTTTCTGAGACTGACTCTTTATGGGAGTGGAAGGTCTCATCTTTTTCTCTCACAGTGGCTGATGGCTTTGAACTGCTGACCTTGCAATTAACAGCCCAACGCCTAAGGATTACTCCATCAAGACTCCTGCAACCACAGACCTAGAGGTTGGGCTATTTAACATACAATAGGGGAGGGCAAATTCAAATGACAGCAGATGACAAACAAGCCTATGAAAAGATGTCCAACATTATTAGGACTCCCACAGAGTCACAGTCTCACATTGGACTGCTAACTCACAGGGGCAGTTCTACCCTGCCTTATGGGATCCCTCAGTCGGCATGGACTGGGAGCTGTTAAAACTGGAATGTTCGGTTTCACTGCACTCCTGATTGGTTTCCTAAAAATCTGATCATAGCAAGTGCCAATGAGGTGGTAGAACAATCGGAACCCTCATCTGCACGGGTGGGCGCGCCAATGGTGCCTCCACTCCAAGAAATGGTTTGGCGGTTTCTTACAACGCTCCACATACACCTGTCTCTCAGGTGACCCTACAGTTCTACCCGTAGGAATTTGGATGAGAGAAATGGGAAAGTGTGCACACAAACATCTACTGGAATGATTCAGAATCACCCAAAACTGGAAGAGCCCAGATGTTCAAGACTGTGAACGATGCCTGGTGTCTTCACAGAATGGAATAGCTGCCAGGGTATAGAAGTAAATGAAGGGATTGACTACACACAGAAGGGACTTGTTCTACGTCATGAGGGGAACAGTGGTTCCACAAAGCTATGCATTTTCAAGGTTTACAGACACAGATGTTTGCGATCTGCAAAGTTTTAAAAAAGTTAACTACAATGTTGAGGAACCCAAATAGAGTCCAAACTAGGAAATAAACCTATAACTATAAGCAAAAAAAAAAAAACAAAAAACTCACTGCCATCAAGTTGATTCTGGTGCACAGTGGCTGTAGTGGACAGGACAGAATTGCCCCTGTGGTTTTATGAAACAGTAACTCCTTATGGGAATAGAAAGACTTGCCTTTCTGGTGCAGCTTATGGTCTTGAACTGTGGACTTTGCGATTGACATGCCACCAGAGTTTCTGAAGCCTACTTATATTACACACGATTCATATAGCCACATGAAAGGGTTGGGAAGGAAGTCACAAGCTAAGAGAGAAAACCCGTGGATCCGAGTCTGATCAACAGCCCCTCATACAGCACCGGACGGTGTTTCATTCCATTGGTTGTCATCAACTGGAGGCTGATTCGATGACAGCTAACAATAAGAAGAAATTCTTTTGGAAAACAGTTATTTTTCACTGACCAACTCTCATGCCTTTCATCCCGGATTTATGGCAGTAGCAGAAACCCTACCAGCTCTTTTGCTCATGGTTGACGTATGTCTGGCAGCCAGGAAGACTGAGGTGCAAGGAGGGCGTGGCCCTGGCTGTGATGGTTGAGGGAATTGTGGGTCATGGTTCTTAGGGTCTCAGCAGTTAGGTAATAATGTCACTTGGCAGTCCTGTAAAGATGGAATCGTCTTCTGTTCCATGATCTGATTTTCCATTTTCACATTGCAAATGGTCTTGGGAGCCTAACCGTGTCAATAAATGAAGAAAGGGTGCCTTTTGATGGGGTATTAAAGAAAAAAGAACTGTGCGCTCCTTTCTCACAGGGATACAGCTTAGCAATTCTGACAAGACAAGGACAAAAACAAAAACAAAAAACCCACTGCTGTCAAGTTAATTCCAACTCACAGTGTCCCGGTAAGTCAGAAGAGACACGCCCCACAGAACTTCTGCAGTAGTTACCTAATCTGGTGTCAACTTGAGACTATTAAAAGTGAAGCACTGGAGTTTAGCCTGTCAATTAGGATGCAGTTTGATGACCTTATTTGGAGGTGCAATGGAGATACATAGCTCACTGCAGGCCAGACACATATTTTCTGTTGACAAGTAGCCAGATGAAGCCAGAGCCCTGGAACAGGAGTCACGTGGAGCCCCTGCCAGTGCGGAGATGCTTCCACCATCACTGGATCCACAAGACTTTCCACCCACTGGCCGGCGATCTTCCTGCATTCGGGGCCATTGCCATGTGTTGTGTGAGTCTGAAAAGGAATTCGTAGACTGGCATTGGACATATGGGCTAATATCAGGCTCATGCATTTGATCTGGACTGGGCTGGGCTGTTGTCTGAGTGTACAAATTCTCTTTGATCTAAAGTTCTCTCACACATGAGTGTCTCAGGATTTTGTTTCCCTAGACAACCCGGACTAACACATTTTCCAAGTCCAAGCCAACTGCTGGGTTCACCAGTATGTTAGAACCCACTGCCCTTCCAGTCTGTAGCAGAGCACATTCTCAGGCCCCTGCCCGTGTGTGAAACTCACATCCAAACTCACTGTCATGGGGTCGATGTCATGGGGACCCCGTAGGACAGGGTAGAATTGCCCCTCGACATTTCTGAGACTGGTGTTCTTTATAGGAGTTGAAAGCCATGGAGCGGCTGGTGATTTTGAACTGCTGACCTTACTGTTAGAGCCCAATGTGTCACCATGCACCCCTGTGCACACTAAGGTTGAATGACAAAGCGATCTAAGAAAGTCCATCAGTTTGTCACTAGTCATGCACACACACTTAGCTGTGTCACTAAGAGCCTTGGACGGCTGCAGAAAAGTTCGGTCAGGGACACATTTGTCCTGGTCTCCCAAGAATGCCTTTAAACCAAAGGTCCAATCAAACCGTGGCGTCTGGGAGGGACAGCCAGGCAATGGAATCAATTCAAGGCAGCTCAGAAGACTGTGGCAACCATCTGGGAATCCTAAAGGAGCAACCTGGATAGATGTCCTTGAAGGACACTGGGTGGTTATAGGAACTTATTAGGGAGAAGTCTTAAGAAAATTGAAAACTGCGTTAAGAAGGAAACATTCAAGAAAATTTCACAGAGGAATTTTTTTTCCTTCCCATCATGAGAATACACCTGTCTGCTCGTCAAGAGTAGCAGGGTTGTCCTATAAGGATTTCATTGGGACACCTTATCCCAGCCACCTTACTGGCCAGATCAGGCCTCTGGGGTTCCCTAGAGGCATGGAACGTAGAAAGGAAACATAGTGCCTCTCGGCTGTCAGTAGCACCCTGGCGGTGCATTTGGTAACAGGCTGGGCTAGTAGCAGCAAGGTCAGGAGTTCTAAGCCACCCGTCCCTCCATGGGAGATGAGACTTGTTCCTGTAAGGAGTGACAGTCTCAGAAACCCACAGGGGGCATGTCTACCCGATCCTATGGGGCGTTATGAAGCAGAATCAACTCAATAACATGGATTGTTTTTCTTTTAAAAATTGTTGGGCAGGCTAGACGGCCATGGAAGAACATAGAATTCTGTGGGGAAGGGTTAGAAACCTGGAAACATCTTCAGACCTGTGTAGCCCTCGACGGAGGTCATGTTGAGAAACAATAGCTTCATCTATGGATATTTTTGTTTTCGAGGTTCCCATGGTTTTGTAAGGAGCCCTGGGAGCGTAGGGGCTGTGTTTTGGGTTACCACCACAAGGTCAGCAGTTTGAAGCCACCAGCCACTCCTCAAGAGAAAGGTGAAGCTTTCTATGCTTAAAGAGCTACAATCTCATGGACCCGCTGGGCCCGTCCTACTCTGTCCTGTGGGGTCGCAAGGCGTCAGAATCAAGTTGGTGGCAGTAAATAGGAGGGAGTGATGATTTGAAGCAAACTTTTTTGAATTGCCCACAGATTGAATCAGAGGCGGAGGAGACTAGAAGGACCCTTCCCACCCCCCCACACACACACTCTTTATGCAGAGGAGGATGCTGAGACCAGGACAGGGAAAGGACCACCCCGGACGCATGTGCTGTACCCACTTCCTGCCATAACCCTTCTGCAGGGTCTGAGGCTCTGGGCATCCGTAAGGAGGTAGCTCTCTACAAAACTCAAACTTACTGCCATCAAGTCGATACCAACTCAGAGTGACCCCAAAGAACAGGGAAGAACCGGCCCCTGTGGGTTGAGCAGGGGTCCTCAAACCTTTTAAACAGGGGGCCAGCTCACTGTCCCTCAGACCGTAGGAGGGCCAGACCATAGTTAAAAAAACAAACAAACAAAAAAAACGATCAAACGCCACTGAGGGCCTGGGAGGCATCGGCTGTGAAGCAGGACAGCAGTGGCAGCAAAATCACCCGGCAGGCTGGATAAATGTCCTCGGCGGGCCGCATGTGGCCCACGGGCTGCAGTGTGAGGACCCCGGGTTTAGAGACTGGAACTCTTTGCAGGAATAAAAAGCCTCATCTTTCTCCCACACACAGAGTTGGTGGTTTTGAACTGCTGACCTTTGCTGTTAGCAGCCCGATGCTTAACTTGTTATACCCCCAGGGCTTCTAGAGGGAGGTAGCTAGGATGTCTGAAGGCTAGACCTCAGTTTACCCAAAGAAACAGCTCTCCTATACCATCTTCCAGGAAGTACCCCAGACTCAGGCCTTAGGGTTCCTGTCATATTCCCGCCACTCCCCCACTCCTCACCCCTAGCCCCCCACCAGCCACTCAGGAGCACTCACTCCCTAGGTGAGCCCATCAGTAATCATCCCTCCAAGTACCATCTGTATGCAAATTGATGCCTCTGGTGCAGACGTCTTTCTGCAACTCCAGACTCCCATTTCTGGCTGCTTTTTCACCTCTCCACCTGGATCTCTAATGGCCGTCTCCAACCTAACATCTCCAAAACAGAACTCACGTTCTCACCCGTGACCTGCTCCTCCCCACTTCTTTCCCATCTCAGTAAACCTTCAGTGCCATCCTGGGACCTCTCTTTCCCTCATGTTCTGTAGCCAGCCCAGCGGCCTGCTGATGCCTATGCTGCCTCCGGAACCGGCTCCTTGCTTCCAACGGGACCCCGCGGTCTGTTTGTCAAACAGCAGGTCAAAACCCAAGCCCAGGGAAGGAATAAATCCAAGGCCTGGAGATGACCCAGACCTGAGTCATAATGGATCTTCTCCCACCAAACCTCTGCTTCCTCAGCTCTTGCAGCTAGCTCACTCTGCTCTAGCCTCCTGGTTCCCGTGGTTTCTAAGCCCCAGGCACTCTCGGCTTCAGGTGTGATGGACCTGTGGCTCCTTTTTCCCAGAGAAGAGGAGCTGTGTTGGCATAGTGCGTTCGATATTGGCTGCTACCTGCAAGGTCGCCAGTTCAAAACAACCAGGCACTCCAAGGGAGAAAGACAGGGCTTTCCACTCTCGAAAAGAGTTACAGTCTGGGAAACCCACTGGGGCAGCTCTCCCCTGTCCTGTAGGGTCACTGTGAGTCTGAATGGACTTACTGGCACTGAGCAGGACTGCCCAGAGAAGAAACACATCTGTCCTGAGAGAAGTACAGTCAGAATGATCCCGAGAAACAAGGATGGGGAGACTTCTCGCAGACTTTGGACATGTTACCAGGACAGGCCAGTCCCTGCAAAAGCTCATCATGCCTGGTCAAGTAACAGAGCAGCCGGAGGGGGTCGGGGAAGGACTTTGACAATTGTGAAGCTGGAACAGGAGCAGGTAGTGTTTCCTCTTGTTGTACACAGGGTTGATGGTGTCTTCCAACAGTCACATGCTAGGTAACGGTGACTATGCTCTCTGCCATCGAGCTGAACTAGTGGGACAGAGTAGACCCATCTCTGTGGGTTTCTGAGCCTGTAACTCTTCATGGGAGGAGAGGAGAGGCTGGTGGTTTAGAACGAATGCCCTTTTGGGTTAACAGCCCAAAGGGTAACCAGGCCTCCTAATGATCACCCATAACTATTTTGAAAGCACAATGTGGTTTGGTGTCACCTGGTTGGCTCAGACACGTAGCAATCCTTACGGGCAGAATTCCAGAAGGTGTGAGAGCAGACAGCCCCATCTCTTTCACTCCCTCCCGCCCCCATCTTGCAATTAGAGGTTCAAGGCTTACTTAACCCCCTGTGCTACCAGATCTCCAACATGTACAGTGGCCACCATGATAGATCAAGGGGCATGAGGATGGCACATATCTGGGCAAGGGTTCATTCTGTTGACAAGGGTCACCAGGGGTCAGAGGTGAATGTGAAGGCAACTCCCAACTCTAAGATCCAGCACCTGGGACCATTCATTCATTCATTCATTGTCTGGTGCATCCCAGGCACTCAACAGCGAATGGGTGAAATGAATAGAACGCTCTAAGATGGGTGGCAGAGATGATGGTACCACTCTTCTTAGAGGGATTGGACAATTGAATTGCATGATGTCGGAATTGTATACCAATGAAACCATCATTTAAAAACCAAACAAATGGATAACCGAACAATAGAGGGGTTTGCATTTGAAGCCAGAAGGCCCTGTCCTCCTGCTCTGTCCAAAAGGAGATGGCCGCTGAGGAAGCTTCAGCCCTTGGGATTCCCTAAGCCTGTGAGCAACCTCCTCTCAGGTCCTCTCAGGGATGCACTCCCCCTCTGAGGCTGGCTGTGGTCCAACAGAGAGGCCCCTCCCGGACACTTTTAGTCAAACAAAATCACAAAGGGAGAGGTTTGGGGTTTGGTGCTGCCTCCTGTGGGTCACCCCCACCCCCACCCAATGCATGCAGCCTCCTCAGGCTGCAGAGAGACCTGATTCCTGCAGACTCGGCTTCCTTTCCACAGCCAACTTCTTCCCACCCCACACAGCCGCTCCTGCTGTTCATCTGGAACCTTCTGATTTGCATCTCCAAAGAAATAAAATAAATCCCACTAAACGCTGTTTATTTTCCCTTCTGTTTGCCCCGAGGCGGGCCTGCTGCAGCTCCTGGGACCCAGAGTGGGTAATCAAGGGGAGCGGGGGGGACCTCAGGGGCCTGCACAATGAAAATAAATTTTTGTTAAAAAATGGAACCAGCAGCTCCAGTTTCAAAGGGGGCTGAGGGTGGGTGCGGGAGGGAGGAGAGATGAAACATCCCACAACAAAACCTGCCTGCCACAATTACAGCCAGATTTGCATAACAGAGACTGAGAGCTCCCTCAGAAGGAGTGGTAATTAGATTCTCCAGTGATTAGGGACACTTTCCAAGTGTGGGGAGAGGAGATGGAAATCCAACCTTGAAGCAGAAAAAGAACGTTTAGGAGGAGGAGCTGCAGGACCAGCTCACTGACACCACAAGAGACCTGCCTTCCAGCCCCAGCCAGTGGCCTGCTACTTGTCCAGGGCTCCCAGCCTGCTTGAGGGGGTGGGCAGGCTCCACCCATGACCAGCTAGACAACCCTGCTCACTCCTAACACCCAGGATCACCAGCGCCATCAAGTTGACTCTCCCAAGTGTGTCGGAGAGTATTGGGGGTTCCATAGGGTTCTCCATGACTAACATTTTGGAAGCACATCACCAGACCTTTCTGGTGCCTCTGGGCCATTTGTCTCCAAAAGTTGTGTAAAATGGAAACAGAAACTGAGTCACTCAAAATTCAAACTCACTGCCATGAGTCCCTCCGACTGACAGTGACCCTGTAGGGCAGGGTAGAAGTGCCCCATGAGTTTCTGAGACTGCAACTCTTCACCAGAATCCAAGGACTTATCTTTTTTGCCCCAGGGAGTGGCTGGTAGTTTGGAACTGCTGACCTTGCGGTTAGCAGCCCAATTTTTAACCCCTGCAACAGCAAGGTTCCAGATGGAGTCCCTAGGAGGTTCAGATGGTTAAGTACCAGACTCCTAATGAAAAGTGGCTAATTCAAACCCATCCAGATGGGCCTCAGAAGACAGGTCTGACAGTCTGCTTACAAAAGGCGTCTGCCTTAAAAACTCCAGGGGCTGAGTTCAGTGGAGATGGGCAGGACGCTCTCTGGCAGTTAAACACATGGGCTCATTTGAAAGACACTTTCTCCACCTTCCTTCCCAGTGAGGGTCCTAGTGCAGCTGTGTTGCTTCCAGTGGGGCTCTGGGGTACAAGGTTGGCCCCAGGCATGAGGAGGTGGCTTTTAGGGTGAGAGGACATTTAACTCTGGGGGACTTTGGCAGTCTTGTGACTGGGGAATGAGCCTGCAGAGGTTAGTCGAAGGAAGACAGAGGGTCAAGGCCTCCTCCTGGCTCTGTGGGAGAGAAATGTGGTCTGTATATCAGGTCAAGTGATAGGAAACAGAGCTGGCTCTCACCCTTCCTCCCCAGGAGAAAGCATGGCCTGATAGGGGTGACCTTGAACACCATATTTGTGCATATAACGAAATCACTCCCAAATGTGCTTTCCTTATTATTAGTAACAGATAATTTGTGTCATACCTCCCACTGCTTGGGTTAGGAGCTCCTTGATGGCAGGGACCACGTTTTCATTATTTTTATTACCCCTTTGAATGTCTGCCACCTGGCAGGCACGTAGTGGGTGATCAGGAAGCATTTCGTGAGCAGCTAACAGCTGCTCACACTCATTTCCCCCTCATTGCCCAGAGGTTGTCTTGAACGCAGGGCAAGCTTGCAAACCAGACATCTTGACTTAGGTCTGCGGTCCCTATGACTCAGCAAAGGACGAAGGGGACGAAGGGGTTTGGGGGACGTAATCCTCTAGACGTAGCATCGGGGCAATTGTGGGGTGTTGGAGCACTAACACTGTGTTTCTAAGAAGAGGACAAATTGCAAGAGGCATCTTTAGAGTGAGCAAGTTCATCTCTTCCTCATCTCTCATCTGGGCTCCAACGTCAGCACCTAATTGCTGTGATTAGAGGAGGATGAGTCAACAAGTTTCCCTCTTTCATGGCGTGTGTGTGTGTGTGTGTGTGTGTGTGTGTGTGTTCATTTAGGTGGTGGTTTGGGAAGTTACAAAGGTGCCCTGATTGGACAGGGGTTAAAGTGCCTGGCTGCAAACCATAAGGTCAGTAGTTTGAACTCACTAGAGCCTCCAGAGGAGAATTTGTTTCCATGAAGATCTACAGGCTGAGCCCCGTAGTGGTTGTGTGCGGGACTGCGGCCCACTGGGATGGTGGTTCGATTCCAGCTCCAGGGAGCAAAGGCTGGGCCTCCTACTCCCACCACCTGAGGGCAGTGATGAAAAAAAAAAATCTACAGCCTTGGAAATCCTACAAAAGGCGGTCTGGCCTGTCCTATAGAGTCACCATGAGGCCAAATCAACTCCAGACCAATTGACTTGGGAAACAGGGGGGCAGGGAAGTTCTTTTAAGTCATTTTATTGGGGCCTCTTATAGCTCTGCTAACATTCCATCCATCAATTGTGTCAAGCATATTTGTACATATGTTGCCATCCTCATTTTCTGAGCACTTACTTTCTATTTGGTATTAGCACCTCTTTTTTCCCTCCTCTTTGTGACCCCTTGGCAGCTTATACATAATGATTGTTTTCATGTCTTACACTGCCCGCTGTCTCCCTTCACCCACGTTTTTGTTGATCGTCCCCCTCCGGGGTGGGGTGGGGCTTGTGCATTGATCACGGCTCCCAATCCTCCTCGTATCACTACTCCCGATTCTGCTCCTGAGGGGTCAGTCTGACCTGGATTCCGTGGGTCTTCAAAACATTTTAAAAACTGCTTTTGCTGTGGTTGAGAATACGCACAGCAGAACGCACACCAAGTCAGGGGTTTGTTCCTGCGCGCGTCCTTCAGGGTGGCCGATTCCGTTCTTCCCATCGGGCAGCAACCCTCGCCTGCTCCTCGCGAGTGAAACAAAAACTCCCTAAATTTCCTGCCTAATCGTTCAAGTTGCTCTTGTCAATAGGCTTCCTTCCGCGAGTCTCTCTGCCAGGGAGGTAGGGGCCAGGAGGGAGGCGTTTGTGTTCCTCTGGTATCCATGGCAACCTGTGGGCTTCCTTTACCTCCCTCTCCCCTGGAGCCTCTCCTTGATAGGGCTAGTCCTTTGCTCAACAGAAGGTCCAAGAGCTAATGGAAGACAGGCAGGAGCCCTTCCACACGGGCCTCGGCGGCTCCCCAGCCTCTCTGCACGGTGCTCGTCGTCTGCGGGCACGAGGCTCCGAGCGCCAAGGTCAGCCGCCCGGCCACCCGGGGCCCTGCGCAGTCCCCGCCCCGCCCTGCCAGCCAGGCTGGTGCCGTAGGCACAGCTGTGCCCAGGGACGTAATTACACACTTGGGATCTGTGCTCTCCAAGACCAGGTACTCGTGTCTAAAATAGAAGGATGGGAAGAGCGCCGAAGACAGGGGTGGGGGGGCGGGGAGGAGGCAGAGAAGGCGGATGACAGACGAAGACGGGGCAGTGGGGGTGCGGGTGGGCGACAATGACTTTTTTTTTTCATTTATTTATTTTTTTACCTTTTCTTCTCTCAGCAAACAGCAGTCCCTAGAAAGGACAGACGGAGGGACTCGGCGGAGGAAGAGCAGAATTCAGACTCGGGGCAAAGCGAGGCTCCGTCGCCAAATGTCCCCGTCGAGGCGAAAACAAACAGTTGCTGTGGAGCCCACGCCAACTCACAGCACACCGTGGGGGCAGGGCCGCAGTGGGCTGCACACGCCCTTCCCGCCTGGGACTTCCCCTCGGACGCAGACCCTGCGGCCCTGCGGCGCAGGCTCCCCTACCTGGGTTCAACCCGCCAACTTTTGGAGCGATGTGCCAGCCCCGCCCCTGCCTGGGAGGTCCCTCCCCACCTGTTTCGGAGCTGAGCGCGCGCCAGGGGGTTTCTCTGCTGTTACAGGAGCAGATGGCCAGTCAGTTCTTTAGGGGAACCGCGGGCTGGCCTGAAACCTCACGGGGTCAGCTGGACAGTCAACCTGCAGCTGCTAGTACCACCCGGCCTCCTCGTTTCCTTTTAGGGCTTCACAACATCACACACACACACACACACACACACACACACACGACTTGTGTGCTGCTGGGGTGCCGGAAGCCTGGGTCAGTAGCATCCCGATTACCAGCAGGGCCACCCAAAGTGACTTCAAGACCCACTAGGGAACAGGAATGGGCCGCCCCACTGGACGTGGCACCGGAGAAGACCAATGAAAGTCCTACAGCCTGACAAGAGGCTCAATGGGGCCACCCGCAGGCTCCTTCGAGGCCAGGGTGGAGAGACTTCATCTCATGGACTCCGGACATGTGGTCAGCAGAGGCCAGTCCCTGGAGAAGGACCTCGTGCACAGCCAGGTCGAGGGGCGACGACAAAGAGGAAGGGTCTCCACGAGATGGACTGACCCGGTGGCGGCAGCCGTAGACTCCACCGGAAGACCAGGCATGAAGATGATGGTGGTGGCAGCGGCGCGGGCGTGGGGTTTCACTCTGCCCTGCAGTCTCTATGCCTCAGAAAGGACTCGGGACCCCTCACGACACCACCCTGACGCACGACCAGGCTGCTTTTCACACAAGACACACACACACACACACACACACACACACACACACACATCCCCCGCTAGGGTTAGGAAATGACTTCCCCAAGGTCAGTGCAGAAGCCTGCTCCGTGAAGACCCAGTTCAACCAAGTTCTTGCCCTCCACCCCCAGGATGGTGGCTCGGGCTCCCTCCCCTTGGAGCAGGGGCCCCTTCCTAGAGGCCTGAGTGTCAGCTCCCTGGATGATGGGGAGGGGGCTCTGTCCAGCAGTCCTAGCAAGAGTGACATTGCCGCCCACCATCCTGTCATCTCTGCCTCGCTCATCCCCGTCAGACGCCTCCCAGCTCCCAGCTGTCTGTCAGCAGCTGCTGGGGGATAAAAATAACCAACTTGGCAGAGGTTCCCTGGCAGCGAGGAGGGTGGGGGGCGAGGAGACAGCGTGAGGGGTGATGGCAGGCAGGGGAGAAGCTTGAGGGTCCCCAGCCACTGGTTTGAGCCTTCAAAGGAGCGAGGGGTGTGTGGCCTGAGTGGGACGGGCGGAGGGAGCTGGAGCGACAGCAGCATGTCTGAGGCTTCTGGGCCATCGCGGGGAGCCTGGCGTGACTGTGGCGCCTCCACTCCCCTCTCCGTGGCCTGCTTCCTGAGGCAGTATCAGGGGTCTCCTCTCTTCTGGAAGTTTGTGGGGTGAAAAGACGCTGACGCTAAAAGCAGCAGATGCTGCTGAGGAGGAAGGGGCCCCCGGGCCTGCTGTGAGTGGCGAGGGGGGTGGGGTTGGGGGGGGGGGAACAGCGAGAGCACTGGGCAGGTTCTGTTAAGACGGAAAGGATAAGGGAATAATTTAAGACCCAAGCGGCATTTATCAAGCCTCCAACATATGCTGGGTGCTTCCACACGACTCAACTCGTTCCATGGGCTCTGTCAGCCCGGGGATGGCGCTATCTCTCCCTTCCAGAGAAGGGTGTGGAGCGAGATAAGGTGAGGGGAAGGGAGAGCAGGGGGAGGGAGGGCAGGGGAGGGGAGGCTGGCCCCAAGGAAACTTGAGAGAGCAGCCGCTGAGTCAGTCCCCAGGTTCTTGGAGGGGATGCAGAGAAAGAAGGGAGCTGTCCTAAGACTCAAAGCCAGGGTGGGGCAGGGCTGGCTTGAGATGGCCCAGCAGCCTTGGACCACCCTGGGCTGGCTCACTGTCCTTTTGTTGACCTAGGCCTGACTGCAGCAGCTGCAGGGGACACTACAGGTCCCCCGAGAGCAGATTTCCCCTGTTTCAGAAAGTCTGTGGAAGGCCCTTTCAGAGACACAAAGGTAGGCAGAGGGTATGGCTGCTGAGACCAGAAATGTTTTACCCCTCAGTCTGGGGTCTGTGAGTTCGAATTCCGTGTTCTCTCTGAAGGCTTGAGTGTGGAGTCCTCTCCTATCTCGGCCAGCCTCCATGGCCCCAGCAGCCCTGGGCTTGCAACCCCATCCCCCCACCACGGACTCATGGTTGTTTGCACACTGTCTCCTCCGCTATCAGGCCGCCACACAGCTGGATTAGGTGGGACCCACGGGACCCCAGTGTGATGTCAGGTTAACTTCACTGATCCTATCTTTAAACGGTGAGTCACTGGGCCAGGGAGTAGGACTTCAGTATATGTTGGGGAGCAGGGGCACGATGCCATCTGTAACACATCCTCCCAAGTGCATGGTGGGTCTGTGTGGTCACCGAGTCACGTCTGTTCTCTGAAGAGCGCTCGGCGTGGAGCAGTGGGTCTTGCTCCTCAGTGTGCTTTAGGATCGTGGGAGAAGGCCTGGTGGTGTAATCGGATCTGTGCTGGGCCACAAGGTCAGTAGTTTGAACCCACCAGCTGCTCCGGGGGAACACGATGAGCCTTTCCGCCCCCTTAAAGATTTACAGGCTCAGAAAGTCAAAGGGGTAGTGATTCTTCTCTGCCTTAGCAGGCTGCTGAGTCGAATCCACCCAATGCCACTTAAGGGTTTTATCGTTGATGCTGTGTGTCTGTTTGTTTGAAATCCTCCATTTATTTTACTTTGTGTTCCAATACATTTTGTTGAACTACAATGAACACCTTCTACAAAGACCCCCTCCCCCCAATCTAAGGAAAAGCAAATGATATAAAAAAAAGTTTGGATAAATTGAAAGTGGATCAAAATGGTTTACTTGTTTTGGAAATCACTGGGGGAGCTTGTCAGCACAGAGATTCCTGGGCCCAATCTGCAGAGAGCCTGGTTGGCTTATGACTGAGCCTGGAAGTGAGCACTGCTAACAGACCCCCAGGTGCGGCTGCTGCGGAGGTGGCGGCAGGTCTGAGGACCCCACGTCGAACACTCTTGACAGAGGAGATCCGAAAGTGGCTGGGAAAGGAGAGACAACCTTGCAGAAGACTCAAGGGATGTGTTAAAAGACACTTGACAAGATGCTGTTCTGCTGATAACATAGGTCCAGGAAGTGCTGAGGAACTGAGAGGGTGAGGACCTCAGACCTTACTGGGGATGAGAACCTGCCTGGAGGGACAGTTCATCCTGAGGAAGGAAGACTCTAACCAGGGCTGGGGGCAGTGTGGCCCACCCCAGACCTACAGGACCAGATACCCATCAGCAAGTCCTCCGGGTGGTGCTCATACATTGCAGACTTGGAGGAGCCCTGGTCTAAACGGAACAACTGGCCTTCCAGTCAGAGGCTGGATCATCTTGATGGCAGAGAGGCATCCGGTTCTGGTCAGGTGTGACTGTAGCTAAAAACACTCCTAGACTTGGCTACTCAGCTGAGGACTCTTGGTGACAGCGGCTGAGGGTGTGAGTCGAGCCCATTTTATGGTCCAGGGTCCTAAGTGTGGCTTGTGCCTTGGTCTGTACAAGAAGCTGATCATCAAGGGCATTGGGGCAGCCCTGGAAAAGTCCCTAGTGGCCCGTGTGTGAGGCCTGGGTCAAGCTGTTGTTTCACCAAGCAGTGATTGGCAGCAGAGACTGGTCAGGTCGTCCAGTCCTTTGCACCACCAATGCTCAGGGACATTCTAATATCCGAAGGCGAACATGGGGGAGGAGGAGGAGATGGTACCCCACCATCACTGCTGACCAGTCTGATCAGGGCCACAAGACATGGTATGGTGTCTAAAGGTTCTTTATGCTACCTCTCTGGGTTCTAATATCCATTGCATTGGCTACACAGAAACTCACAGACAATTTATGAGGAGGGGGGTTGACGGCGGAAGTGAACAAGTTACTGTGTCTGTGAGAAATGCTCGGAGTTGAATTGTTTCTCAGGACATGTCACAAAGTTCTTCGAAGTCTGCCAATAAATGCCCAAAGGGCAGACCACTGCATTGTCATTCTCACACCAAAAACACTCCGCTCAAGTCCAGTGGGCCAGCACGCCCAGCTCCCTGAATTAAGTGCCCAGAGGCACCCCACTCCCAAGGCCAACCTCCTGCACAGGAACCCTCAGCTGCACTTGCTCCGTGGGTTGGGACGTACATCACGACTGTTCCGTGCTCTGGTTCTATTCCTGCTTCTGTGACGTTGTTGCTATCTTCTGGATCCAGGAGGTTCCCTGTGGGGTTCACTTGAGTCCAGCGGATTCACCCCACTCCTGGATCTTGCTGATAAGGGGATCCTTTCTCCTATTTCCCAGAGGGCTCACTTACACACAGCCGGATGGCACTCCAGAGGAAGCCTATCAGTGTCTTTCCCCACCTTCTTACCACACCATGGAGGGAAAGGTCTTTCGGTGGGAGTCAGAGACTTTGGCTAGAAAACCCATCCAATAATTCATTGCTCAGGAGGCCCATGGATTCTGATAGAAGAAAGTGGCAGTCATGTGCTCTTGTGTCAATTTCAAGGTTGGGAGGGTAGGGGTGGTGATCTAGAGATGGTCAATGAGACCTCTGTGTGGGCATGGCTTTCTCCTGAACATTCTGGGAAGTCTCGCCGTATTTCCTCTTGGAGGTGAGAGAATCACCTCTCAGACCTTTGGAGAAACTCGACTGACAAGACAGCATGGCAGCATGCTGATAGATCCTGAGTCCTGGAAACTGGAGGAGCCGAAGGAGAAGCCACAGGGGCTTACCCTGATGGAATCAGACCTCTGAAGCCAGAAAAGACACAGACTTCTGCCAGTGCTGAGAAACTGGAGAAGCCACAGAGAGATCCCTGTCAGTGCAGAGATGCTTCTACCACCATGGATTCACAAGACTCTGCACCCCGTGGCCTGTGACAATCCTGGGGTCATTGCCTGTGCTTTGTGAATCTGAAGACTTTATAGACTGGTATCAGACATCTGGGCTAACATCAGACGTGTGGTCTTGGACTGGATTGCGTTGGGATGCTTTCTCAATGTTCCATTCCTCTTGCATATAAACATCTCCCTTATATACATATATATATATATATGTTTATTAATTCGTTTCTCTAGTCTACCCTAACTAACACAAAGAGAGAATAGTGTAGAACCAGAACTCAATTCCTCAAAAAATCCATTTACTGGACCTGTTGAGACTGCTGGACTCTCCAAGATGACCATTCTGAGACATTCTTTAAACCTTGAACCCAAACTAGCTCAATGGAAGATTGGCTCACAAAATAAAGTATCTTGCCTGGGAGTACTGTGCACCTTTAAAAAAACCCTGCCCATGAGACCAGCTGGTCAATGGTGACTCTAAAAAAAGATGGGCTGGTAATGGGGTGTGGACACTAGATGGATGAACGAAAGCGATCATCATAGAAATGATAAGCATGCTTGCACAGGGTGAAGAATGCTAATGCTGGTGCTGAGCAAATTATGTGGAAAATGTTGGATGGGAAGCTAACCTGTCCAGGACAGCCTCATTGAAAACACAGCTAAATATGATTTACAAGAAGACGCTGAGGAGAACATGATCCCAGGCTTCCCGGCTGCCTTCGTTTCCAACAGTTGCTGTGGGTGCGAGCTGTAGCAGGATGGCTTGCACAGGTCTCATCAGGAAGACTTGACCCTCTCATAGTCTGGGGTCTAGATGTCTGGAACCAGGCTGTTGGCCATGGTGATCCTCGCTGACACTTGAAGGGAGAAACTATCCCATGCTTGCCTCCCAGCTCCTGGTGACAATCCACAGTCCTGAGCATTTCTTGACTTCGAGCCATCACTGCCTCCATCACCCCACAGCTGCTGTCTCACTGTGTCTGCCTTTGTGTCTCTTCATTTTGGTGAGGACCCCACCGACCTTGGAGTAGGACGCACCCGCCAGTGTGACCTCATGTC